>CAXKVX010003542.1:0-26319 GCA_964058865.1 Eleocharis quinqueflora | reverse complement strand
AGTGATCGAGCGATCGGATCGAAGACAAGCAGGAAAGCAAGCAGGAATTTACGAGCGGCAGATTCGGACCCGAAATAAATGTCCTTTGCAACAAGCAATAGTACAACTTCATAATTGAGGAGAATACATACAATCACTTTATAGATTAGGGTTCAACCACCTATGAAGTCGGTTCACACATTTACCATTGATGTGGCTTCTACATTGACCGGATTAATTTAAATAAATGTTTAATATTTAAAAAAAAAGTACTAATAATTGGGGCTTTATTAAAAATAGCGATTTTTTATTTTATTTTATTATTTTCGTCTGTTTTTTTTTTATCTGTTTTTTCATTGTGCATAAAATATATGTGTTATTAACAATAGTGTTTCTAGATGAATTTTAACTGAGAATTTTCTAGAAATTTCAAAATCAATTCAATTATTCAGAAGCACGACTAATAATAACACTTTTATTTTCTGCTCTGATTAGGACCCCAAACAAAAAAAAAACGAGAAAATAATGGAGGTAATTTAGGGTGCTATTAACGATAACATTTTGGTCATTTATACAATTTTAAAAATCTAAAGTTATTACTTTTAATCCGAAACAAAATTTGATCCTTTGAAAATAATTTCCTCACCCCAGTTCACTCTTCAATGCTCTCCAGTTTCAACAGCCAAATGGATAGTCCTGTAGAATCGGTTCATCTTATACAGTTGTGCCAATTGCAAACAGGTTTCGATGGACATGATAAAATTATTGGAATTTCCAAAAGATCATTGAATTTGTTGGAATTACAATTTTAGAGAGCTGATTATTTGAAAACTTGCTACAAGTTTGGTCCATTAGCAATTATGTTTTTTTAGTGATCACAAATGTTTATTGTATATGGTTACTATCAATTGCATATCTATGTCGTTAGTTAAAGAATGATGTGGGTACAAGTGTTTTGTCTATTACAGAGGAGAGAAGGGATATATAGCTTGTACGTAGACGAGTGATCATTAACTGTAATAAATGACAAATATAAATATTATAATAACTACTGAATTCGTCCGTTGTCTCAATATATAACTGTCACCGACATTACGGGATCTTTCGGCTTTCCACTAAGAAGCCATTTAAAGTCCTTGCTGTAATTACTACCTAAGCTCTGAAGTCGTGGGTTACAGATCAAACTTGATATTAGACAGATAGAGCGATAAGCATGCTTTATCGTTGGCCCATCAAGTTATCTAGAGCGGAGGCAGAAGGCCCACGAAGTGGGGCCGTATCATCAGCCATCGAGCTTCTATAGCCAGCAAAGATATACAATTTTTAAGTTTCGAATGATTCCTTCGAGCAGACCAAACCTGTTTACCTTGTCGAACAACTTCCAAACCCTCGACAGGGAGAGCTACATCCAAGCAGAGTGGGTCAGCTGACCCACTCTGAAAAAAAAAATTCAAAATTAATTATGTATTCAAAATTTTTTTTCAAAAAATATGCTTATAATTTAGAATTTTTAAAAAATATGTACTATTGTGAATCATCCTGAAAATATCATAAATTTTGAAACATCCTGACAAAAATTCTGAATCCACCTCTGACCCTCGAGTAAAATGTAGATCCTGACAAGCCCTAGTTGATACTGACATGAATTTCGTAAAATTAAATAGATCCACAGCTTTACAGCAAGCAAATATGACGACCATTATTCAAAATTGATGTTGCATGTGTTACAATATATAATAAAATTTTGTTCTTAATATAAGGGCTAAATAATATTAAGTCATGCTTGTTAAATAGTGCAATTATAGGAAAAAAACAACAAGTTAGTAATTTAATAGAAATGTTACATTTTTTATTTTTCAAGTTAATGAGAAAAAATAATTAAGGAGGATATTTCCAACTACTTAATAAATGTAAGGAGTATTTGTTTAAATTGCAGTAGGTGTTTGAAACATTGGTGTAGATATAGATCGATCCTTGTACTTTTCTCGGGAAAATAAGAATCAACTCTTGATCCAGTGGTTAATAGTAATGTTCTTCTAAAGAGAGATCGTAATTTCAAAATTCATTAAAAGAATTTCTAAAAGACTTTAGATCTAAATTTAAAACTTGAAACAAAGATCTTACTTCTAAGAAAAAGAAAATATGTAAGGACAGTATATTCAGAATCTGTCTTAAATCAAAACCTACAAACTAAAAGGATTTAGAATTCATTAATGAAATAAAAAATTATAAAATAGTACTGAAATTTTAGATTTATTGAATAAGGAACGCAAGTCTTAATCTATTATTTATATGGTGGTATACCGAAATAGCATATTTTATCACTATTTTATTCTTTCAAAATGAGTTTAGCAAACTCATATTGTTAAAATAAGTCTCTATTTCGATATTTCATTCAAAAATGATGTTGCCAAACAGACCCCAAATGTTTATCTAAAGCACGATAAGTTTTTTTTAGATAAGGAGGGATAAAGCAATTTAAATTTAAATGATCTAAAATCTTTCCTTTCAAATTTCGAACTCAAAATCTCCCACACAGATGACGTTGTTCTTAGTCACTAGATTAAGAATTGATTCTTTAAAGCACGGTAAGTTTTTTTGCATCTGGTACTCTGTGCTACATAACATAACTATGTGCGGATCTAAAGTGCACGCGCCTTGAACGAGTAGAAACATGCATACCTCTTTTAGGAGCACAAAAATATATGCGAATCATACTAACGAATTCGAATATGATACTGTGCAGTATCGTGTAGCGTAGTATCGTAGTTGTTCGATTTTCTTTATTTATTTTAAGATTCGTGTCAAAATTTAAAGACTACTCCTAATTTTCATCGCAGACGGTTGATCCGGACCGTCCGCTACTGCGCTGGACGGTACTGCACAGTGGCAGATTTGGATCCTCATATTAACTGGTATAGACACTGCATTTGAAAGAATTCGTATCCGCTGGAATTGACAGTTTTTGTGTGTGGATACTGTAGCAATTACTGTACGAGCAGAATTCGATGTTGTAGCAACGGTGAGAATTCAGGAGGAGTCTGCTCCTCATTTCATCGGAGTATTCCAGAAATGTGAATTCCATTTAAAACATTGGTTCAATTTAAGTTTTCAACGTACGTAGGTAGATTCCCAATTAAATTAAATAGGCAGGTAGCAAGTTAGTACTGGTCCTGGATCGCATTTCTAATTTTCGAATTCAAACATGTGCAATTGTGCATAGTGCGTTGCGTTGGGTAATACAATACATCACATCACACATTGCATTTTTTGGAGGGAAGCAATGAAGAGGAGAGCGAATCAGCACCAAACAAAATAAATCCAAGAAGCACAGAGGAGAGGGTTTTATAAGATGAAATCATGGTTAGAGCATGCTCAGCTGGGGATTTGGGATTAATTGCCATTTCCTCAATTAATGCGAGAGCATGATGGGGATTTTACGGATATATTATTATTAGCAGATTGTTTTTTTTGCTAGAGCTCCGTAAAAATACGAATTCGTATTCTCTGAAATTACAATAACTGCTCGCTTCTTGATTCTCAATGCTGTTACAACGTTTTTAATCTGTCTACACAGTAATTATTACAACACTGCTACAATACCCACTCAATAAAACTAACAATTCTGTTCTGAAAATTTTCTACCATTACAAAAAAACGGATTCTAAAAATACTGTCCGAGGCGGCGGGATGGACCTATGTAAAAAAATTACCGTACGAGGTATAATTGCGCCACGCGAACAAATTTGTCGCGGTTAGTATGTAGAAGGGATACACGACTACACTTGCATCCAATTTTTTCCGCCAACGTGTAAATTTATTTAATCACATTTTTTTTTGACTTTAATGCCCGTACAGATTGTATGTTACACTCATTTACCATCAACAGATAAACTCAAAAAAAAAAACCATGAACGGATGAACCCAACATTTCTGGTAAATCACATACAGATTGTATGTTACAGTTTATTTAGTGAAAACCGTGGTGCAACTTGCCGTTCACTTCTCAAGTTCTCAGAAATCCGATGGGACCCACTCGTCAGATACATTTGCAGTTTGATTATACGCATAAGTATAACGCATTTGACCTGGTGGGGCCCATACATTGTTCGAACATTGAACAGGCAAGCTTGGTTCTTCAAAGATGGACCCCTTTTCCTTTTCCTTTTCCTTTTCCCTTCCGACTTCCCAGTTCCCACTCTGTGTATTTATTTTTTATTTGGTAGGAGATTTCTTTCCCTCTATATACACATTGTTCCATTGTACACAAACACAACAAAAGAAAAGGGAAAAGGAAAAAGAAAAACAGAAACTAATGCATACACCTTTATAAACTCGCTCTCTCAACCAGCTCTCAGCTGTTGTTAGCTTTTCTGTCTTCCCTTTCATCTCACTTTCTCTCTTTCTAGAGAAGATAAAAATGAAGAAGGCACAGTACCAGGAGCTGAACAACGCCTCTCTTCAACTCCACATACATCCTCTCATCTCCTTCATTTTAGGAGCAGCCATGGCCACGGCTTGTATCCTCCTCTACATCTCTGCGAACCCGGGTTCAAACTCGAGCTTCAACCCCAACCCAAACTCAAATCCAATGGAGATCTCCTCTAACTGGACTGGTACGAGTATCCAGGACAAGGTTGATCGAGGGGTTTCTTCGGGGGTGTTGGAAGAAATCAAAGAGGAGGTGTTGCAAATGGAGGCCAAGGAGGCTGGATCAACTGGAGAAGGATCTAATACTACTACTACTACTACTACTACTACTACTACTACTACTACTACAACTGACCTGATCACCACAACAGTACCTGAGGTGATTTAAAGCAATTCCTTTTTATTTTAATTTTGATAGTTTTGGGGCTTTCTTACAAATGTTGATTTTTCAATGCTTGCAAGGGCTCGAATTTTTCGAAATGAAATAGTTGAGTTGGTTCAAATTAAAGGTTGCCAATGCTTTTTACACTTGTTTGCTAATGATGCCATGATGGATGGTCTAGTCTTGGAGAACTTTTATCTGAAGCACCCGTAAATATGTTAAAATTACAACATGATATTTTTGTGAATATTAATTAGTTTCAAGTTCGTGAAAAAAGCTGACCATTTCTACTATTTATAAGCTGGTTAAATTTATTGCGAAAATTTTCCAAAGAAACATTTCAGAAGGCACTGCCGAACCAAACAATTTCTCTTGTTGGTAAGAGAAGTGTTTTCTTATTGAATTAATTTTTGTTAGGTTGTTAACAAAATTACCACAAGTCTCCTGGCTTGTAGTACAAAAATTTCGTTTTCCTATGTTTTCAACATGATAGCTTATTAATTCAAATTCACAATCCTTACCACAACGAGAAAATGAAAAATGATCAGTAGAAGCTCCTAAAAAGAGAACCAAATTGCATACACTCTTTTGATGCATCTAAAAAAAAGCATAGTTAAACCGAACAACTTTCGATAACAACGGGAGATGTATGTTTAAGATGTGAACGTTAGAAGAGAGAGTTGTTATTTTCTGGTAGATTTTAGGAATACCACAAATTTCCCTTTTAGTTAGAAGAATTTATGTTAAAGATGTGACAGGTAGTTAAAGCACAATAATGATGTCCTTTTATTGTTGTTTTTGGTAATGTATTTGGAGAGGTTCAATTACAAATTATTGAATCTCATTAAATACTTTCATTTTCAATTAATTAAAGAACACATCTAATTTAAAAGTTTTGTATGTATTTTAAAAAAATAAGATTAATGAGATTGTGCATTATTTTGTAAATTTTCTGTAATTTCATGGCACGTTGAGGTAACAAATGAAATTTGCTAAAGGGAATTCTTTCAGTTATGGAGAGAAGCCATTCATTATGAACTTATGATTATGAACAAGCAAAAAGATAAAAATAGTAATACTTATGTCCAATGGAAGGGACAAATGTATAAAAATGATAGGCTATCCTTTTCTTGCAACACTAATTACTATCTAGCATATATGCTATTATGAGAAATGCATAGTAGTACCTACCTTTTAATGGCCCTAAGCATACAAACCCATAACTTTTAGTATGCAAATAATATATAAATGGGACACAATGCATATGGTTTATGTTGCCTACTAGAGGTCTATTTTTGAGTAGGTTTTTCCTGTAGTGGTTGAAAAATATGTAGTTTTGTGTAACATATCAGTCCTTTGTGCTGAGCCATTCATGCCTTTCTTTTCCTTTTACTTTCTCATAATTTAGCTGTACGTTTCTGTATAAAATAAAACTGAATCTCACTATATAAAGTGCTAGAGTAAAAATATATGTGAAAGAAGGTTTTCGATCATTATATTAAATTATAGACAAAAAATATATTGATTGTAGACTTGTAGTTGTAGTATAGCAAGCAAAGACTCCATTTTCAAGGAAGACACTTTGATATATATATAGGTTATTAATATATTGTATGGAAAGCATGGTTCCAGACAAGGGTAGTGTCAACTTTGCTCACAGCAGTGGTCTTTTCTCTCGTGAAAAATATCTCAAATATTCACAAATCACAATTCACATGGAACATGCCAAGACCTCTCTCTGTCCGCTGTCCCACATTTTAGAGATTCCTTATTGATAAACAATGTTCAATTTAAGAAAAGAACTTGTAATTAAAGAAAAAAGGAATTGCTACTTGCTAGGTCTTTATCTGACTTTGCATGTATACCCTTTTAAGTACCAGTTTTGCAGATACTCGTTTTTTTTTTCCATTGGGAATTTTTCCTCTCCAATAGATGCCTTTTTATTTCTGTTGTTAAAGTTTGTTTTATTTGTGGCTGTTGGTCCCCCAGTAAACTTAGATGTTTAAAAAATAGCTTCAATTTACATTCTCATTTACCGTGGTATTTAGGCGGACTATCCATTCAAGGAATTGGTGGAAGTGCTGAAAAAAGCAGCCAATGAAGATAACACAGTGATACTGACACAAATAAACGAGGCATTTGCTGCCCCAGGCTCTCTACTTGATCTGTTTCTAGAAAGTTTCCATGCTGGGGAGAACATTGAGCGTCTGTTGAATCATCTTGTTATGGTCACAATGGATCAGAATGCCTACGACAGGTAAAACCAATGTCCTTTTTTGTTTATTGGTTGTCTTACCTTTTGTTCAATTTGTTTTTCGTTTTGAGTTCTTTTAGGAATGAGTTCTTAGAGAAAAACCATTTCCTTTGCTTAATTTTGTGCATTGGTCGGTTCAGTATTAAAGCACATGGTTGTATTGCAATTCTGTGTCTTGTTATAACTACAAGAGTGTTATTAAAATAAAGCTTGCCAACAGATGCACATCTCTACACCCGCATTGCTACTTCTTGAGAACAGACGGAAGATACTACAACAATGAGAAGACTTTCATGAGCAAAGACTACCTCGACATGATGTGGGGTCGCAACAAGTTCCAGCTCACAATCCTTGAGCTCGGTTTCAACTTCCTTTTCACGGTATATTTTTCAATGATGTCCATAATTATGCAAAAAGCTGACATTCGTAACTTTTACTGGTCGACTACATCAAATCAGCATTAAAAAAGTTCTGAATGAAATAGCACCAAAAGACAATGAACTAATTATTCTTTTTCAGGATGTCGATGTCTTATGGTTCCGGGACCCATTCCGACACATCTCACTGGCGGCTCACATCGCAATATCTAGTGATGTGTTCCTTGGTGATCCTGATAGCGTTTCCAATTTCCCCAATGGTGGCTTCCTCTATGCCAAGTCATGCAACAAGACCATTGAGTTCTACAGATTCTGGCAGGAGGGCCGTGAGAGGTTCGTGGGCCGCAATGAGCAGGAGGTTTTCAATGCCATCAAGTCGGAGGCGGTGTCGCAGATGAAAGTGCGGTTCCAGTTCCTTGACACGGCATACTGCGGCGGGTTTTGTCAGCTGAGCAAGGATCTGAACAAGATTTGCACGCTCCATGCGAATTGTTGTGTCGGGCTTGGGAACAAGATTCATGATCTGAAAGGAGTGCTCGAGGATTGGCGGAATTTCACTGCCAAGCCGTATGATGAGAGGAGATGGGGGAATTTTCATTGGAGGGTTCCTGGGAATTGTATTCACTGAAGGGAATATAGTTTATAGCTAGCTATGCTAGAAGGCTTAATTTATTTATCTTTTGTATTTATATATTTATTTATCTTATTATCAATTGGGTTTTGTTTTTTGTTTTTATTTTTATTTCTTAAGAAAATAGGATCGATGGAGGGATGTTGATTTTTTTTTCTCATTTTGTGTAGAGTAAAATATGTGTACATTTGATAATTTAGCGTTATTTCCAAATAAAACTATATGAATGAAAGATCATATGAAGTTGGAATCGTAAAATAAGTATTGTTATTATTATTGTTTATTTTTTGCTAACGTCCTGAAGGAAGATTAAATGCAAATCTGAATTCCAAAGCAATCGAGATTCCATTCAATCTTCATTGGATTTGAATTTACAGCGTAGAAGGGCTGAACGATCTGCTCAGTCTACTTTTTCTAGCGTGGTAAGTATTTTAATTTATGCTCCATATTAATTGCCACCATTGGAAATTTATGAAAATAATGCGCATCTTTTTTACATGTTATTCGTCTGGAAGTTTCTTGTACCGTAAGAGCCCAATAATTTATAGATATATGCTGAAATAGGGCTCAATGGGCTTTAAGCAAATTTTTCGTAATTTCTGTTTTGGCAGCTCTACGGCCTCCATAACGGATTTCGTTTCTCACCTACTTTCTTTAATAAAAAGGAAGGCACTCCTCCTTATATCTGGACCGTTTATTTAAATAAACGGATCAGATCTTTTAGTCAGGCTTACGTGCCGATCCGATCCGATCCCAAGTTACAAGTTACTTACCCAAATGAAATGGAGATCTCCATTTATCACGATACCCCAAACAAAATCAGCGCCATTATTCCATATATAATTCCCGCTTCTCATTTTGAACTTTCACTTTCTCCTGTTTCAGAGAGAAAGAGGGGGAGAGGGAGAGGAGGAGAAGAGAGCGTTAGAGGCTTTTCTTTGTCTTTTGTGTTTCAAAAGGTAAGCGCACCTATTCTCTTTCGATCTCCTATGTTATCATAGGAACGATCTGATATTCTACATTTCGATTTCATTTCCCATTTGTTTGGTATTAGATCTGAACTTAGCATCTGTCTTCTTTCGAAAGCAAGAAATGGAAGGGTTGCAGAAGAGGATCAAGCTATCTGTAAATTTCTCTACCTAACTTTTCAAAATAACGATAACAATAATGATCAGCTAACTAAGACAATCGTAATAATGTGCAATAGCAGGATCAAAATGAGATGATCCAAAGGGATGAAAATGGGGAAGGGGAAGGAGAAGGAGAACATAGCTTAGAGGTGGTGGCGTCTGAGGAGATTGAGCTTCAGATCCAGCGCATCCTTGATAAAATCAATTCCTTCACTCAACAGGTACTTCGATCTGCATATCTACTTACCTAGTTACCTCCCTTTCGAATCTGGCACCTTCTTTAGGTCGTTTGCTGTTTCATCTGGAATGGATGAGGAATAAGAACAATATGTGTGTTGTTTTACTTTAAATGATCTTTTAGCAAAGGTATGTTTCTGTGTGTCAAGTGACATAACCTTCCCACTGGGAAGTTATTTGGTTTTTTCTGGTGAAATGGGAACAAGAGATTAAATCTATGTTCAATTTGTAATTTCGTTCATATTCTAGCCTTCGAATATTAAAAAAGATTGGTTACTGAAGATTGATAAGTTGAGCTCTCAGATGGGCTTACCTTATTAATTATACTCCTGGGTTTATGAACTCGTTCATGTATTCTCACAATAATCAACAAAAATCAAGGTTTTGATATGATTAAAACCTTTCCTTTTATGATATTCAAACTGTTTTATATGTAGGTATCAGAAATTCTAGAAGCTGGGAAGGCTCTTTTCAAGGATCTCAGCACTGAGTTTGAAGAACGACTGATCTCGTCAGTATCTTTTTCTTTGATCCCAGATTCTTTTTCAGAGGCATGAAGCATAATTGTAACTTCAAATTTACTTAATTGTAGAAGTATATCCAGTAATGACCTATGCACCTTAAATTGACAACATGATTGACCTATCTAAGATCAATTAATAAGGTTGTAATAATGATTAATTTAATTTGGTACCCATTGGAGTTAAATACTTATTCGTTGAACCCTAGTTATAATGTTTGTATTTCTAAAAAGGTTGCAATATCTTTTTTTTTAATTTCCTTTTTTTTTAAATCGAAAGATTTAAACAAACCTTTTATATTTTACTGAAAAGTTCATGCATGCTTCCGAAACAAAATGTGACGGATCAATTGAAATGAGGAAATAGGAATAGAACTGACAACCTTCAAATAATGTGCATCTTCTTTCTTCATATATAATTTCAAAACAAATTACAGGATACACAGGGAGCAGGTGGAAAAATGGGAGGAAGAGATGAAAGAAGTACGTGCGCATGATTCTGCAAATGAGGCTGCTCGTGCCCTCCTTCACAATGCACAGTTCCACCTCTTCCAGAATGTTCGTGAAGATTCTTAAATACAGTACTAGTAGTAATTTTACAATACTGTCATCCCTTTAACAGGTAGCTAAGCTCACATATGTCATGAGTATCTTTCGTTTTCTTCTATTCTTTCACTGCCTTTTAGCTGTAGAGCTAATCTGAAAAGTTAACAGTCTTTTATATCGCACAGAACTAACCATTTGATTGCTTATTCTCAAAGAGCTGATTTGTCAGTATATAGCAGAAAGTTTGGTTCATGTTTTTAGCAGCTACAATATGTTTACTCCTATTTGCCTTTTCACATTTGCAGTGATGTATATTGTCGTTGAATGGATATGAATTTCTGTGTTGATTTTAATGTAGACATTCGATAGAAGTATCATGTTTCCTTATATTTCTCATAACAATTCACATGCATCGGGTAAATTTGGTGTGTAATTGCAAAAACCTTCAAAATATTTTGGATGGGCTAAACTTTATAATTACTCCGAGGATGTTGACAAGATCTGATTAAAGAAGAAAGAAAAGAGACCTGTCTTCAGTGATTAGAGTTTGGAACAAGTTTCAAATTCATATTTTGACCCCACATTCACGAATCAGACGGGTTGCTAGAAAACAAGAAAAAGTTGTGAAGGAAAGAAACGATCGAGCCATTCGTCATGACTATAGGTCTGTTGGATTACATTAATATCTTGTTTGATAATTCATAAAACAAAATAGTATTAACCTTATACAATTGAGTTTTCGTAATTTGTAAGTTTATACAGGTACATTGATGTATATGATTAATTATACATGTACAAGTCATGACGATCACAACAATATCAAAATCAAGTTACTTGAGCACAAAAGGGTTGCTTTAATGTACGAGAACTCGGAGAAGAAACTCTAAGCATTTCGATTACTCCTTATATGAATACTTCATTAATGTACGAGTACTCGAAGAAGAAACTCTAAGCATTTCGATTACTTCTTATATGAATACTTCATTAATGATTATCACTCATAAATGAAGTACTTAGATCGGAATCACTCATAAATTAAGTATTCGAAATGAAACACTTAGAGTGGTATTTGTGCTTCTTTGTTGTTTTTTTAATAAATGATTACAACATTTAAATAAAGTATTCGGTGAAGAAACTCTTCTCGTTGTAAGATATGATGCGTTGTGAAGTTTTCTTGAAAGGTTAACACTCATAAATAAAGTACACTAATCAGAAATTATTCTTAGTAGGATATGACGCTTTGTGGTATTTTCTTTAATGGTTACCATCCATGAATGAAGTACTCAGATAAGAAACACTTTTCCCAATAGGATAAGATGCTTTGTGATTTTTTATTTAATGGTTACCACTCATAAATAAAGTACAATTATCAGAAATGTTTCTTAGTAGGATAAAATGCTTTGTGGTGTTTTCTTTAATGGTTATCACCCATAAATGAAGAACACAGTTAAGAAACACTTCACATAATAGGGTACGATACTTTTTGGTGTTTTCTTTAATTGTTACCACCCACGAATGATGTGCTCTTATCAGAATCACTCATAAATTAAGTACATGTATATTAAGCACTTAGAGTGGTACTTGATGCTTCTTCATTGTGTTTTAGTGAATGGTTACAACATTTAAATGAAGTACTCGGAGTAACAACTCTTTTCGTAGTAAGATATAATGCTTTGTAGAGTGTTTTGAAAGGTTACCACTAATAAATGAAGTATTATAATCACAAACACTTTATTAGTAGGATATGATGCTTTTGGTGTTTTCTTTAATAGTTACCATCCATAAGTGAAGTATTCAGATAAAAAACACTTCTCGTAGTAGGGTAAGATGCTTTGTGATGTTTTATTTAATGGTTACTACCCATAAATAAAGTACTTAGATCGGAATCACCCATAAATTAAGTACTCGGAAATGAAACACTTAGAGTGATATTTATGCTTCTTCGTTGTTTTTTAATGAAGGGTTACAACACTGAAATTAAGTACTCGGAGAAGAAACTCTTCTCGTGGTAACATATGATGCGTTGTGGAGTTTTCTTGAAAGTTTACCACTGATAAATGAAGTTCACTTATCAGAAACACTTTCAGTAGGATATGATGCTTTGTGATGTTTTTTTAATGGTTAGCACTCATAAATTAAGTATTCAGATAAAAAACACTTCTCGCAGTAGGGTACGATACTTTGCGATGTTTCCTTTAATGGTTACCACCCATAAATGTAGTACTCTGATCAGAATCACTCATAAATTAAGTACTCGTACATGGAGCACTTAGAGTGGTACTCGATACTTCTTTGTTGTGTTTTAGTGAATGGTTACAACACTTAAATAAAGTACTCGGAGTAACAACTCTTTTCGTAGTAAGATATGATGCTTTGTAGAGTGTTCTTGAAAGGTTACCACTCATAAATAAAGTACTATTATCAGAAACACTTCTTATTAGGATATAATGCTTTGTGATGTTTCTTTTAATGGTTACCATCCATAAATGAAGTACTCTGATTAGAATCACTCTTAAATTAAGTACTCGTACATGGAGCACTTAGAGTGGTACTCGATGCTTTTTTGTTGTGTTTTAGTGAATGGTTACAACACTTAAATGAAGTATTCGAAGAAGAAACTCTTCTCGTGGTAAGATATGATGCTTTGTGAAGTTTTCTTAAGGTTACCACTCATAAATGAAGTATTATGATCAGAAATATACTTTTAGTAAGATATGATGCTTTGTGGTGTTTTCTTTAATGGTTACCACCCATGAATGTAGTACTCAGATAAAAAAACACTTCTCGTAGTAGGATAAGATGCTTTCGGATGTTTTATTTAATGGTTACCATCCATAAATGAAGTACTTAGATCGGAATCACTCATAAATTAAGTATTCGGAAATGAAACACTTAGAGTGACTTTTGTGCTTCTTCGTTATCTTTTAATGAATGGTTACAACACTTAAATGAAGTACTTGGTGAAGAAACTCTTCTCGTTGTAAGATTTGAAAGGTTACCCTCATAAATGAAGTACACTGATCAGAAACTCTTCTTAGTTGGATATGTTGCTTTGTGGTGTTTTTTTAATGGTTGCAACGCATAAATGAAGTACTTCTATAAGAAACTCTTTACGCAGTGGGGTACGATGCTTTGTGGTGTTTTCTTTAATGGTTACCACCCATAATTGAAGTACTCTAGTCAGAATCACTCATAAATTAAGTACTCGTACATGGAGAACTTAGAATGGTACTCGATGCTTCTTTGTTGTGTTTTAGTGAATAGTTACAACACTTAAATGAAGTACTCCAAGAAAAACTCTTCTCGTGGTAAGATATAATGCTTTGTGAAGTTTTCTTGAAAGATTACCACACATAAATGAAGTACAATTATTAGAAATGCTTATTAGTAAGATATGATGCTTTGTGGTGTTTTCTTTAATGGTTATCACCCATAAATGAAGAACACATATAAGAAACACTTCTCATAGTAGGGTACTATGCTTTGTGGTGTTTTCTTTAATGGTTATCATCCATAAATGATGTGCTTTTATCAGAATCACTCATAAATTAAGTACACGTACATGAAGCACTTAGAGTGGTAATTGATGCTTCTTCGTTGTGTTTTAGTGAATAGTTACAACACTTAAATGAAGTTCTCGGAGAAGAAACTCTTCTCATGGTAAGATATGATGCTTTGTAAAGTTTTCTTGAAAGGTTACCACTAATAAATGAAGTACTATGATCAAAAATATTTCTTGGTAGGATATGATGCTTTGTGGTATTTTCTTTAATGGTTACCACCCATGAATGAAGTAATCAGATAAAAAAATACTTCTCGTAGTAGGATAAGATGCTTTATGATTTTTATTTAATGGTTACCATCGATAAATGAAGTACTTAGATCGGAATCACTCATAAATTAAGCACTCGAAAATGAAACACTTAAGTGGCATTTGTGCTTCTTCGTTGTCTTTTAATGAATGGTTACAACACTTAAATGAAGTATTCGGTGAAGAAACTCTTCTCGTGGTAACATATGATGCGTTGTGGAGTTTTCTTGAAAGTTTACCACTCATAAATGAAGTATACTCATCAGAAACACTTTTAGTGGATATTATGCTTTGTGATGTTTTTTTATTGGTTAACACTCATAAATTAAGTACTAAGATAAAAAAACACTTCTCGAAGTGGTATTTATGCTTCTTCGTTGTCTTCTAATGAATGGTTACAAACTTAAATTAAGTACTCGGAAAAGAAACTCTTCTCGTGTAAAGATATGATGCGTTGTGGAGCTTTCTTAGTAGTATATGATGCTTTTTGTTGTTTTCTTTAATGCTTACCACCCATAAATGAAGTATTCATATAAGAAACCCTTCTCGTAGTAGGGTAAGATGCTTTGTGATGTTTTATTTAATGGTTACCACCCATGAATGAAGTACTTAGATCGGAATCACTCATAAATTAAATACTTGAAAATGAAATACTTAGAGTGGTATTTGTGCTTATTCGTTGTCTTTTAATGAATGGTTACAACACTTAAATTATGTAATCAGAGAAGAAACTCTTCTCGTTGTAAGATATCATGCATTGTGGGGTTTTCTTGAAAGGTTACCACTAATAAATGAAGTACACTGATCAGAAACTCTTCTTAGTAAGATATGTTGCTTTGTGATATTTTCTTTAATGGTTGTCACGAATAAATGAAGTACTTCTATAAGAAACACTTTACGCAGTAGGGTACGATGTTTTGTAGTGTTTTCTTTAATGGTTACCACTTATAAATGAAGTACTCTGATCAGAATTACTGTTAAATTAAGTACTCGTATATGAAGCACTTATAGTGGTACTCGATGATTCTTTGTTGTGTTTTAGTGGATGGTTACAACACTTAAATGAAGTACTCGAAGAAGAATCTCTTCTCGTGGTAAGATATGATGCTTTGTGATGTTTTCTTGAAAGTTTACCACTCATAAATGAAGTACAATTATCAGAAATGCTTCTTAGTAGGATACGATGCTTTGTGGTGTTTTCTTTAATGGTTATCATCCATAAATGAAGAACACTAATAAGAAACACTTCACATAGTAGGGTATGATGCTTTGTGGTGTTTTCTTTAATGGTTACCACCCACGGATGAGGTGCTCTTATCAGAATCACTCATAAATTAAGTACACGTAAATGAAGCACTTAGAGTGATACTCGATTCTTCTTCGTTGTGTTTTAGTGAATGGTTACAACACTTCAATGAAGTACTCGGAGTAACAACTCTTTTCGTAGTAAGATATAATGCTTTGTAGAGTGTTTTGAAATGTTACCACTCATAAATGAAGTATTATGATCACAAACACTTTATTAGTAGGATATGATGCTTTTGGTGTTTTATTTAAAAGTTAACATCCATAAGTGAAGTACTCAGATAAGAAACAGTTCTCGTAGTTGGATAAAATGCTTTCTGTTGTTTTATTTAATGGTTACCACCCATAAATAAAGTACTTAGATTGAAATCACTCATAAATTAAGTACTCGAAAATGAAACACTTAGAGTGGTATTTATGCTTCTTCGTTGTTTTTAATGAAGGGTTACAACACTGAAATGAAGTACTCGGAGAAGAAACTCTTCTCGTGGTAACATATGATGAGTTGTGGAGTTTTCTTGAAAGTTTACCACTGATAAATGAAGTTCACTTATCAGAAACACTTTCAGTAGGATATGATGCTTTGTGATGTTTTTTTTAATGGTTAACACTCATAAATTAAGTACTCAGATAAAAAACACTTCTCGCAGTAGGGTACGATGCTTTGCGATGTTTCCTTCAATGGTTACCACCCATAAATGAAGTACTCTAATCAGAATCACTCATAAATTAAGTACTCGTACATGAAGCACTTAGAGTGGTACTCGATATTTCTTTGTTGTGTTTTAGTGAATGGTTACAACACTTAAATAAAGTACTCGGAGTAACAACTCTTTTCGTAGTATGATATGATGCTTTGTAGAGTGTTCTTGAAAGGTTACCACTCATAAATGAAGTACTATGATCAGAAACACTTCTTAGTAGGATATGATGCTTTGTGGTGTTTTCTTTAATGGTTACCACTCATGAATGAAGTACTCAGATAAGAAACACTTCTCGTAGTAGGGTAAGATGCTTTGTGATGTTTTATTTAATGGTTACCACAAAAAAAATGAAGTACTTAGATCGGAATCACTCAGAAATTAAGTACTCGAAAATAAAACACTTAGAGTGGTATTTATGCTTCTTCGTTGTCTTTTAATGAATGGTCACAAACTTAAATTAAGTACTCGGAGAAGAAACTCTTCTCACGGTAAGATATGATGCGTTGTGAAGTTTTCTTGAACGTTACCACTCATAAATGAACTATACTAATGAGAAACACTTCTTAGTTGGATATGATGCTTTTTGGTGTTTTCTTCAATGCTTACCACCCATAAATGAAGTTTTCATATAAGAAACACTTCTCGCAGTAGGGTAAGATGCTTTGTGATGTTTTATTTAATGGTTACCACCCATGAATGAAGTACTTAGATCGAAATAACTCATAAATTAAGTTCTCGAAAATAAAACACTTAGAGTGCTATTTATGCTTCTTCGTTGTCATTTAATGAATGATTACAATACTTAAATGAAGTACTAGGAGAAGAAACTCTCATCGTTGTAAGATATGATGCGTTGTGAAGTTTTGTTGAAAGGTTAACACTCATAAATAAAGTACACTGATCAGAAATTCTTTCTTAGTAGGATATGATGCTTTGTGATGTTTTCTTTAAGGGTTACCACCTATGAATGAAGTACTCCGATAAGAAACACTTCTCATAGTAGGATAAAATGTTTTGTGGTGTTTTATTTAATGGTTTCCACTCATAAATGAAATACTTAGATCGAAATCATCATAATTTAAGTACTCGGAAATAAAACACTTAGAGTGGTATTTGTGCTTCTTCGTTGTCTTTTAATGAATGGTTACAACACTTAAATGAGGTAATCGGAGAAGAAACTCTTCTCGTTGTAAGATATCATGCGTTGTGGAGTTTTTGTGAAAGGTTACCCCTCATAAATGAAGTACATTGATCAGAAACTCTTCTTAGTAGGATATGTTGCTTTGTGTTGTTTTCTTTAATGGTTGCCATGCATAAATGAAGTACTTCTATAAGAAACACTTTACGCAGTAGGGTACGATGCTTTGTGGTGTTTTCTTTAATGGTTACAACCCATAAATGAAGTACTCTAGTCAGAATCACTCTTAAATTAAGTACTCGTACATGGAGAACTTAGAGTGGTACTCGATGCTTCTTTATTGTATTTTAGTGAATGGTCACAACACTTAAATGAAGTATTCAAAGAAAAACACTTCTCATGGTAAGATATAATGCTTTGTGAAGTTTTCTTGAAAGGTTACCACACATAAATGAAGTATAATTATCAGAAATACTTATTAGTAGGATATGATGCTTTGTGGTGTTTTCTTTAATGGTTATCACCCATAAATGAAGAACACAGATAAGAAACACTTCTCATCGTTGGGTACTATGCTTTGTGGTGTTTTCTTTAATGGTTATCACCCATAAATGATGTGGTCTTATCAGAATCACTCATAAATTAAGTACACGTACATGAAGCACTTAGAGTGGTAATTGATGCTTCTTCGTTGTCTTTTAATGAATGGTTACAACACATAAATGAAGTACTCAGTGAAGAAACTCTTCTCGTTGTAAGATGTGATGCTTTGTGGAGTTTTCTTGAAATGAAGTACATTAATCCGAAACTCTTCTTAGTAGGATATGATGCTTTGTAGTGTTTTCTTTAATAGTTACCACCAATAAATGAAGTACTCAGATAAGAAACACTTCTCCTAGTAGAGTAAGATGCTTTTTGATGTTTTATTTAATGGTTACCACTCATAAATGAAGTACTTAGATCAGAATCACTCATAAATTAAATACTTGGAAATGAAATACTTAGAGTGGTATTTGTGCTTATTCGTTGTCTTTTAATGAATGGTTACAACACTTAAATTAAGTAATCATCGAAGAAGCTCTTCTCGTTATAACATATCATGCGTTGTGGGGTTTTCTTGAAAGGTTACCACTAATAAATGAAGTACACTGATCAGAAACTCTTCTTAGTAGGATATGTTGCTTTGTGGTATTTAATGGTTGCCACGCATAAATGAAGTACTTCTATAAGAAACACTTTACGCAGTAGGGTACAATGCTTTATGGTGTTTTTTTTAATGGTTACCACCCATGAATGATGTGCTCTTATCAGAATCACTAATAAATTAAGTACACGTACATAAAGCACTTAGGGTGATATTCGATGCTTCTTCGTTGTGTTTTAGTGAATGATGTATTATGATCACAAACACTTTCTTAATAGGATATGATGCTTTTGGTGTTTTCTTTAATAGTTACCATCTATAAGTGAAGTACTCAGATAAGAAACACTTCTCGTAGTAGGTTAAGATGCTTTGTGTTGTTTTTCTTTGATAGTTACCATTCATAAATTAAGTACTCGGAAATAAAATACTTAGAGTGGCATTTGTGCTTCTTCGTTGTCTTTTAATGAATGGTTACAACACTTAAATGAAATACTTGGTGAAGAAACTCTTCTCGTTGTAAGATGTGATAGTTTGTGGAGTTTTTTTGAAAGGTTAACACCTATAAAGAAGTACACTAATCAGAAACTCTTCTTAGTAGTATATGATGCTTTGTGGTGTTTCTTTAATGGCTACCACCCATGAATGTAGTACTCAGATAGGAAACACTTCTCCTAGTAGGGTAATGCATTGTGATGTTTTATTTAATGGTTACCACCCATAAATGAAGTACTTAGATCGGAATCACTAATAAATTAAGTACTCGAAAAAGAAACACTTAGAGTGGTATTTATCCTTCTTCGTTGTCTTTTAATGAAGGGTTACAACACTTAAATGAAGTACTCAGAGAAGAAACTCTTCTCGTGGTAACATATGATGCGTTGTGGAGTTTTCTAGAAAGTTACCACTCATAAATGAAGTATACAAATGAAAAACAATTCTTAGTTGGATATGATGCTTTTTGGTGATTTCTTCAATGCTTACCACCCATAAATGAAGTATTCATATAAGAAACACTTCTCGTAGTAGGGTAAGATGCTTTGTGATGTTTTATTTAATGGTTACCACCAAAAAATGAAGTACTTAGATCGGAATCACTCATAAATTAAGTACTTGAAAATTAAACACTTAGAGTGGTATTTATGCTTCTTCGTTGTCTTTTAATGAATTGTCACAAACTTAAATTAAGTACTCGGAGAAGAAACTCTTCTCACGGTAAGATATGATGCGTTGTGGAGTTTTCTAGAAAGTTACCACTCATAAATGAAGTATACTAATGAAAAACACTTCTTAGTTGGATATGATGATTTTTGGTGATTTCTTCAATGCTTACCACTCATAAATGAAGTATTCATATAAGAAACACTTCTCGTAGTAGGGTAAGATGCTTTGTGATGTTTTATTTAATGGTTACCACCCATGAATGAAGTACTTAGATCGAAATAACTCATAAATTAAGTACTCGGAAATAAAACACTTAGAGTGGTATTTATGTTTTGTGGTGTTTTCTTTAATGGTTACCACACATAAATGAAGTACAATTATCAGAAATACTTATTAGTAGGATATGATGCTTTGTGGTGTTTTCTTTAATGGTTATCACTCATAAATGAAGAACACAGATAAGAAACACTTCTCATAATAGGGTACTATGCTTTGTGGTGTTTTCTTTAATGGTTATCACCCATAAATGATGTGGTCTTATCAGAATCACTCATAAATTAAGTACACGTACATAAAACACTTAGTGTGATATTCGATGCTTCTTCGTTGTGTTTTAGTGAATGAAGTATTATTATCACAAACACTTTCTTAATAGGATATGATGCTTTTGGTGTTTTCTTTAATAGTTACCATCTATAAGTTAAGTACTCAGATAAGAAACACTTCTCGTAGTAGGTTAAGATACTTTGTGTTGTTTTTCTTTGATAGTTACCATTCATAAATTAAGTACTCGGAAATGAAATACTTAGAGTGGCATTTGTGCTTCTTCGTTGTCTTTTAATGAATGGTTACAACACTTAAATGAAGTACTCGGTGAAGAAACTCTTCTCGTTGTAAGATGTGATAGTTTGTGGAGTTTTCTTGAAAGGTCAACACTCATAAATGAAGTACACTAATCAGAATATCTTCTTAGTAAGATATGATGCTTTGTGGTGTTTTTTTTAATGGTTACCACCCATGAATGAAGTATTCAGATAAGAAACACTTCTCCTAGTAGGGTAAGATGCTTTGTGATATTTTATTTAATGGTTACTACCCATAAATGAAGTACTTAGATTGGAATCACTAATAAATTAAGTACTCGAAAAAGAAACACTTAGATGAGTATTTATGCTTCTTTGTTGTCTTTTAATGAAGGGTTACAACATTTAAATGAAGTAATCGGAGACGAAACTCTTCTCGTGGTAACATATGATGTGTTGTGGAGTTTTCTTGAAAGTTTATCACTCATAAATGAAGCACACTCATCAGAAACACTTTCAGTTGGATATGATGCTTTGTGATTTTTTTTTATTGGTTAGCACTCTTAAATTAAATACTCATATATAAAAACACTTCTCGTAGTAGGGTATGATGCTTTGCGAAGTTTCCTTTAATGGTTACCACCCAAAAATGAAGTACTCTGATCAGAATCACTCATAAATTAAGTACTCGTACATGGAGCACTTAGAGTGGTTCTCGATATTTCTTTGTTGTGATTTAGTGAATGATTACAACACTTAAATAAAGTACTAGGAGTAACAACTCTTTTCGTAGTAAGATATGATTCTTTGTAGAGTGTTCTTGAAAGGTTATCACTCATAAATGAAGTACTATGATCAGAAACTCTTCTTTTTAGGATATGATGCTTTGTGGTGTTTTCTTTAATGGCTACCACCCAGATAAGAAACACTTCTCGTAGTAGGATAATATGCTTTGTGATGTTTTATTTAATGGTTACCACCCAAAAATGATGTACTTAGATCAGAATCACTCATAAATTAAGTACTCGGAAATGAAACACTTAGAGTGGTATTTATGCTTCTTCGTTGTCTTTTAATTAATGGTTACAAACTTAAATTAAGTACTCGGAGAAGAAACTCTTCTCGTGGTAAGATATGATATGTTGTGGAGCTTTCTTGAATGTTTACCACTCATAAATGAAGTACACTAATCAGAAACACTTCTTAGTAGGATATTATGCTTTTTGGTGTTTTCTTTGATGCTTTTTGGTGTTTTCTTTAATGCTTACCACCCATAAATAAAGTATTCATATAAGAAACACTTCTCGTAGTAGGGTAAGATGCTTTGTGATGTTTTATTTAATGGTTACCACCCATGAATGAAGTACTTAGATCGGAATCACTCATAAATTAAATACTTGGAAATGAAATACTTAGAGTGGTATTTGTGCTTGTTCGTTGTCTTTTAATGAATGGTTACAACACTTAAATTAAGTAATCGGAGAAGAAACTCTTCTCGTTGTAAGATATCATACGTTGTGGGATTTTCTTGAAAGGTTACCACTAATAAATGAAGTACACTGATCAGAAACTCTTCTTAGTAGGATATGTTGATTTGTGGTATTTTCTTTAATGGTTGCCACGAAGAAATGAAGTACTTCTATAAGAAACACTTTACGCAATAGGGTACGATGCTTTGTGGTGTTTTCATTAATGGTTATCACCCATAAATGAAGTACTCTGATAAGAATCACTCTTAAATTTAGTACTACATGAAGCACTTAGAGTGGTACTCGATGCTTCTTTCTTGTGTTTTAGTGAATGGTTACAACACTTAAATGAAGTACTCGAAGAAGAATCTCTTCTCGTGGTAAGATATGATGCTTTGTGATGTTTTCTTGAAAGGTTACCACTCATAAATGAAGTACAATTATCAGAAATGCTTCTTAGTAGGATATGATGCTTTGTGGTGTTTTCTTTAATGGTTATCACCCATAAATGAAGAACACTAATAAGAAACACTTCACATAGTAGGTACGATGCTTTGTGGTGTTTTCTTTAATGGCTACCACCCACGAATGATGTGCTCTTATTAGAATCACTCATAAATTAAGTACACGTATATAAAGCACTTAGAGTAATATTCGATGCTTCTTCGTTGTGTTTTAGTGAATGGTTACAACACTTAAATGTAGTACTCGGTGAAGAAACTCTTCTCGTTGTATGATGTGATGCTTTGTGGAGTTTTGTTGAAAGATTAACAATCATAAATGAAGTACCCTAATCAGAAACTCTTCTTAGTAGGATATGATTCTTTGTGGTGTTTTCTTTAATGGTTACCACCCATGAATGAAGTACTCAGATAATAAACACTTCTCCTAGTAGGGTAAGATGCTTTGTGATGTTTTATTTAATGGTTACCACCCATAAATGAAGTACTTAGATCCGAATCACTCATAAATTAAATACTTGGAAATGAAATACTTGGAAATGAATGGTTACAACACTTAAATTAAGTAATCAGCGAAGAAGCTCTTCTCGTTATAAGATATCATGTGTTGTGGGTTTTTTTGAAAGGTTACCACTAATTAATGAAGTACACTGATCAGAAACTCTTCTTAGTAGGATATGTTGCTTTGTGGTATTTTGTTTAATGGTTGCCACGCATAAATGAAGTACTTCTATAAGAAACACTTTACACAGTAGGGTACGATGCTGTGTGGTGTTTTCTTTAATGGTTACCACCCATGAATGATGTGCTCTTGTCAGAATCACTCATAAATTAAGTAAACGTACATAAAGCACTTAGAGTGATATTCGATGCTTCTTCGTTGTGTTTTAGAGAATGAAGTATTATGATCACAAACACTTTCTTAATAGGATATGATGCTTTTGGTGTTTTCTTTAATAGTTACCATCTATAAGTGAAGTACTCAGATAAGAAACACTTCTCGTAGTAGGTAAGATGCTTTGTGATGTTTTCTTTAATAGTACCATTCATAAATTAAGTACTCGGAAATGAAACACTTAGAGTGGCATTTGTGCTTCTTCGTTGTCTTTTAATGAATGGTTACAACACTTAAATGAAGTACTCGGTGAAGAAACTCTTCTCGTTGTAAGATGTGATAGTTTGTGTAGTTTTCTTGAAAGGTCAACACTCATAAATGAAGTACACTAATCAGAATATCTTCTTAGTAAGATATGATGCTTTGTGGTGTTTTCTTTAATGGTTACCACCCATGAATGAAGTACTCAGATAAGAAACACTTCTCCAAGTAGAGTAAGATGTTTTGTGATGTTTTATTTAATGGTTACCACCCATAAATGAAGTACTTAGATCGGAATCACTAATAAATTATGTACTCGAAAAAGAAACACTTAGAGTGGTATTTATGCTTCTTCGTTGTCTTTTAATGAAGGGTTACAACACTTAAATGAAGTACTCGGAGAAGAAACTCTTCTCGTGGTAACATATGATGCGTTGTGGAGTTTTCTTGAAAGTTTACCACTCATAAATGAAGTACACTAATCAGAAACACTTTCAGTTGGATATGATGCTTTGTGATGTTTTTTTTATTGTTTAGAACTCATAATTTAAATACTCAGATACAAAACACTTCTCGCAGTAGGGTACGATGCTTTGCTATGTTTCCTTTATTGGTTACCACCCATAAATGAAGTACTCTGATCAGAATCACTCATAAATTAAGTACTCGTAAATGGAGCACTTAGAGTGGTTCTCGATATTTCTTTGTTGTGTTTTAGTGAATGATTACAACACTTAAATAAAGTACTCGGAGTAACAACTATTTTCTTAGTAAGATATGATGCTTTGTAGAGTGTTCTTGAAAGGTTATCACTCATAAATAAAGTACTATGATCAGAAACTCTTCTTTTTTAGAATATGATGCTTTGTGGTGTTTCTTTAATGGTTACCACCCATGAATGAAGTACTCAGATAAGAAACACTTCTCGTAGTAGGGTAAGATGCTTTGTGATGTTTTATTTAATGGTTATCACCCAAAAATGATGTACTTAGATCGGAATCACTCATAAATGAAGTACTCGAAAATGAAACACTTAGAGTGATATTTATGCTTCTTCGTTGTCTTTTAATGAATGGTTACAAACTTAAATTAAGTACTCGGAGAAGAAACTCTTCTCGTGGTAAGATATGATGCATTGCAGAGCTTTCTTGAATGTTTACCACTCATAAATGAAGTAATGGGAGAAGAAATGGTTACAACACTTAATGAGGTAATGGGAGAAGAAACTCTTCTCGTTGTAAGATCTCATGCGTTGTGGAGTTTTCTTGAAAGATTACCACTCATAAATGAAGTACACTTAATGGTTGCCACGCTTAAATGAAGTACTTCTATAAGAAACACTTTACGCAGTAGGGTACGATGCTTTGTGGTGTTTTCTTTAATGGTTACCACCCTTAAATGAAGTACTCTGATTAGAATCACTCTTTAATTATGTACTCAGAGAAGAAACTCTTCTCATGGTAAGATATGATGCTTTGTGAAGTTTTCTTGAATAACCATCAATCATAAATGAAGTACTATAATCAGAAATACTTCTTAGTAGGATATGATGTTTTGTGGTCTTTTCTTTAATGGTTGCCACTCATAAATAAAGTACTTCTATAAGAAACACTTTACACAGTAGGGTACGATGCTTTGTGGTGTTTTCTTTAATGGTTACCACCCATAAATGAATTACTCTGATAAGAATCACTCTTAAATTAAGTACTAGTACATGGAGCACTTAGAGTGGTACTCGATGCTTCTTTGTTGTGTTTTAGTGAATGGTTACAACACTTAAATGAAGTACTCGAAGAAGAAACTCTTCTCGTGGTAAGATATGATGCTTTGTGAAGTTTTCTTTAAAGGTTACCACTCATAAATGAAGTACAATTATCAGAATTGCTTCTTAGTAGGATTTGATGATTTGTGGTGTTTTCTTTAATGGTTATCACCCATAAATGAAGAATACAGATATGAAACACTTCTCAGAGTAGGGTACGATGGTTTGTAGTGTTTTCTTTAATGGTTATCCCCCATAAATGTTGTGTTCTTATCAGAATCACTCATAAATTAAGTATACGTACATGAAGCTTTTAGAGTGGTATTCGATGCTTCTTCATTGTGTTTTAGTGAATGGTTAAAACATTTAAGTGAAGTACTCGGAGTAACAAATCTTTTCGTAGTAAGATATAATGTTTTTTAGATTGTGTTTGAAAGGTTACCGCTCATAAATGAAGTATTATGATCACAAACACTTCTTAGTAGAATATGATGCTTTGTGGTATTTTCTTTAATTGTTACCATCCATAAGTGAAGTACTCAGATAAGAAACTCTTCTCGTAGTAGGGTAAGATACTTTGTGATGTTTTATTTAATGGTTACCACACATAAATAAAGTACATAGATCAGAATCACCCATAAATTAAGTACTCGAAAATGAAACACTGAGAGTGGTATTTATGCTTCTTCGTTGTCTTTTAATGAATGGTTACAAACTTAAATTAAGTACTCGGAGAAGAAACTCTTCTCGTGGTAAGATATGATGCGTTGTAGAGTTTTCTTGAAAGTTTACCACTTATAAATGGAGTACACTGATCAAATTCACTTCTCGGAGTAGGGTAAAATGTTTTGTGATGTTTTATTTAATGGTTACCACCCATGAATGAAGTACTTAGATCGAAATCACTCATAAATTAAGTACTCAGAAATGAAACACTTAGAGTGGTATGTATGCTTCTTCGTTGTCTTTTAATGAATG
>CAXKVX010003541.1:0-23025 GCA_964058865.1 Eleocharis quinqueflora | reverse complement strand
CCTAAGGATGACCCCACAGGAGAGCGTAGCCTCAAATGCATTTAAAATCTGGCCTCTGAACTTCTCAGCTTAGATTTGTTTGCATTTGATCTAAATGTTAATTGTACAGTAGGAGCTGCACAGAGGAGCGAAAAGGGAAAACAAAATAAGTTAAATTAATTAATCAGAGCTAGGCATGGAAGAATGGTTTTCAATTTTCATAAGATCCTCAGTTGTCCATTTGGATTTTAGCTCGACATCCTTTGGCATTCATTAGGAAAATACTGATAACAGTTAAAATTCAAAGACTTAACCAAAATTACCTTCTCCTAAGGTAACTGAATTGGGCTTAGCTTCTTGGATCAAGGACCTTTTAAGCGAATCAGACTGAATTTACCGAGAACTTCCTCCCAGATCTGGCTATTATCAAGCCTACTCCTTGCACCATAATAAGAGGTGTTAGGGGCATTTTCGTCATTTCCTTTCCTAGAGGGAAGAGCATTATTGTCACGATTTCCTTGCATGGCTTGCATAGCTCTCTCATGTACATTCTCACGAGTAGTAGGAGTATGGCTATTGCTCGGGTTGCACCTGACGAGGTAGGAAGGGGGTAATTTTGGCCGGGAGCAAGTTGAAGCAATGCAGCAGTTAGCCATGTGACCTTGTTTGTTGCAACTCTTAGCTGTTTCTCAGCCTCAGAAAGTATTCTCAGAGCTTGCCGCAATTTCTCCATGTCATCCTTCGATACTGTTGCAACCAAACCAAAAGGCAAGCAATAACAGTGAAAATGTATAAAAAGATATTTCCACAGAAAAGCTATTTTAAGGAAATTATGGGAACTATCTACTATCTAGTGTAAACCAGGATGTGCCAAAAGAAGACAAGTATCAGAAACCCACATAGCATGGTGGTAACGACAAAAGGAAATGAATTTTTGACCGAGAAATATTTTACAATGCCACCATACCTGATTTCCTAATGTTCTTACATTTTTAGTCCAAACAATTAACGGGGCAATCAGAACAACAAAAGAGCAATCTATGGGAAGAATTTTGGAATTTAGCACTCACTAAGGTAACGAAAGTATTTTTTGCACTCCAAATATCTCACATAGAAACAGATCTCACAAAAGTATAAAATGTTAAGAGTGTGATAGGTAAAATGTAGAACTACTTATTATCTTTGCTTACAGTTTGGCCGCTTGAAAAACTTTCTACGCCTTTCCGAATTGAATGCATAGCTCCCAGCAAGAATATCAGTAATTACTGTGGCGAGTTGCGACATTAATGCCAGGGGCTCCACCCCAGTCTCTATTAATTGTCTTAGTTTTTTAATGGTGTTTATGGTGTCAGTAGATAATGCAAGATCAAGCAAGTCCACCAGCTTGACATCAGAGATCATCCCAACCTAATAAAATATCAACAAAACTAAACACAATTATACTTTCACAAATGGTGGAATTTCACATATACCCTTCAAAAACTTCAATATTACGTATTTCCCTCTCTAAATTCTGATATTACATATTTCCCCTCCAAAAATTTCAAAAACTCTCAAATTTACCAATTTTTATTATTTTTTGTATTAAAACTTATTTTACATGTGTAAAATACTCAGTTTACCCTTACTTAAAAACATAAAAGGATGTAACTTGTCTATTAAAACGATCGGTCTTATATTTGATCAGTTTGTTATAACAAATGTTCCATTTATCTACTTGTGATGCATCTACATGTTATATTGTACATAATCCACTAGTTCCCCCAATTCCTAAATAGTTCAATTTATAAAATTCATACCAATTAAAAAGTCTACAGTTCACAGAAACATAAACATCAAACCTAAAGAGAGTAAAAAAGAAAACTTACAAGCTCTTGAACAAGAGAAACTGAAATCCTCTGCCCCAACAAACTCAGCTGCTCAAGAGTCATCTCGGCATCCCTTAAAGACCCATCAGACCGAGAAGCGATCAATTTCAACGCATCCCTGTCCACTTCCAACCCTTCACTACTGGGCACCCACTGCAATGCAATTACTATTTCCAATTCTTTCAGCTTTGGGAAAAAGAATTTCTGGCACTTGGAAATTACCATGTGCGACAGATCGAGATTGGCACTTATTAGGATAAAAACCACATTATTAGGCTCCTTGTCAATAGCCCTTGTGATTATGCCCCACATATCATAAGGGAGACTGTTACACTCATCAATAATAAGCATATGGTATTTATTGGAGTTGTAATCAAGGGTATCGAGTACTTTCTCAAACTTTGTGGAGTTATCAACGGGATGTAACTCAATTATGTACTGGTTCTCGCCAAGATTGCGTGAAATACAGGAGTTGCACATGTCACAAGGTTTAGGTTGTTCTGCTGATTGGCAGTTTAAAGCCTTAGCAAAGACCCGTGCAGTTGCACAAGAGGTCTTCCCTGTCCCGTGGGGCCCATAGAAGAGATAAACCAACCCGATCCTTTTCCTTGCAACAGCATTTGCCAAGGCTTGTGTGACAAGGCTCTGACCAACTATATCCTTGAATTTTTTCGGCATATACTTCTGAGTCAAGCTACGGTTTTGCCTGCAATTGCTTTTACTTGATCTAGAATCAGACGAATAGGAATCATTTGCTGATTTCTCTGCCAGTAAAGGAAGTGATTCAGATTCTGATTCAGATAGCGTTCTGATTCTGATTCTACTTCCTGTTTTCCCTCTCCACCGATCTGTGACTTGTGAGCTTTTTCAGAAATTCGAACTGTAGCTCTGGATCTCCTCACATTAACACTGCGGCGATCTCTCTTTGCCCCTTTGTACCTCTGTTTCCTCCTCGGCATCTCTACTAACTGCTCTAACAGGGTTTCAAACTCATGTGTACTCCTTCTGCTCTTTTTACTGGACACATCCATTTCACTGAAAGATCTGGGGCTAGTGGATGGGTCTTGCAGGGACTGGGACCTCTGAAGAGCTATCAGGTCCTTAATAAGTGACCTATGCTCGGACGGGACCTGCATTGGATGGTGCCGGTGCATATGGGTCGAACTGGTGAGATGAGCATGCGATTCGATGTGGTTTTCTCTTCTTGTGCTGGTGCTGGTTTTGTTGCGCTGAGAAGAAGTTCTGGCCATGGAGGAAAGTTATATTTTAGTGTTGGGATTGTAAATTTCCAATGTAGAAGAGGTGAAGTTACAAGTTTAACCTGACAGAAAGAATCACAGTTAGGAAAGGGTTTATAAATTGAGTGAAATTTCAAATTTGTACTGTTGTCTACTTCTCTTCTCGAAAATAAAATAGAGAAGAAAACCTATAGAGAGAAGAAAAAGAAGAGACTAACCGGAGAAGCATTGAATCGTTCCCATCTTGATCCATGAAGACAGCACTAGTGAAGCTCTCTCTCCTTGTTCTGTCTTTTACTAAGAGATCTCTGGTGCGGTTGTGTAGCAGAGATACGTAGAGCAGTCGGTGCTTACTGGCTTTTACTTGGTTGAATTTTTATTTTAAGTCGTGGTGCTTATTATTGCTTACGCATTCGAATTATTAATAGGGAGAAAGACTACACAATTTCATCAATATAATATACAAAGTCAATATATTCAAGCAATCAACACTCCATCATAACACTCATAATTACCCGACTAAGTTAAATATATTTATTCATAAGTATAGAAATTTGTTCTGAGGCATATGATAGAATTCGTCGGTGGATTGCTTATATATAATTAGTTAGTTTAGAGTAAATAAAACTATTTTGGAGGTCATAATTGAACATGTGAATTTTTACTATTGTAAATTGTAAAAAAACGATTTTAACGCTATCCAAATAAAACGGATTTAAACAGTTTAATTCAAGTTAAAATGATTAAAATATAGAAAATATGAAAAAATTGTTATTTTCCAAAAACTTAACGTTAAAGATTTTTTTCGAGTTAAAACGATAAAGCGAAGTTTTTTAAAAGCCTGATTAATGTATAAAAAGATAATATAAGGGCTCAAATTTAATTTCGAAAAAACTCACTTTACAATGAGAAAAAAATCTTAGCCGCTAAATAAAGAAACGAACAGACAATTATAGCATGTATCTAACTTTTATAGTATATATATTCGAAAAATTTTATTTCAATTAAAAGTACATTTGTATTATTATCAAATTAATTAGAGGTTTTTGAACAAAGCTCTATCAATTAGTAGTTCATCTTTAACTATTAAAATTTCACCATAAAATTTTTGTTGTTCAATGAAAGGCTAAATGTTTTCAGTTAGATTAAATTTGATAAATGTCGTATTTAAATAACTAAAAATATATAGAAATCAATTTTAATTTAATATTTTTAAATATATATCGCAAAGTTCGAATGTATTAAACAGTTATGTTTAATTTACTTTTCGAGTGGTCTCACTAGTTGAAAAATATGATTGTTTATATTTTTAAAATCGGTATTGATTAGATGATACCAATGATCTACTTACCAACGGAGTAAAAACTTTTTTCAAATGAAATCAAATATTAGACTAAACTTTTATATTAGTATATATAATACTAATAATGACGTTCACTATCAGAGGAAGTGTTTTTGGAAGGAATGATAGTTTATAAAATTTCTCAAATAAGGAGGCGAGAGACAATTAATTTTTTCTTTTTTTGTACACAAGCGGTAGACCAAAGTATACGGAAATTGAAAGTCTAAAATTGAGCTGTTGTGATCGAAAGAAATAAAAATCTCAAAGTATACGGAAATTGAAAGTCTAAAATTGAGCTGTTGTGATCGAAAGAAATAAAAATCTCAATTCGGTAGCAAACTTCAATCTCTTTTTATTAGTAGTAATTAATTATCTATAAGATATCATTCAACTTATGCAGTATGTTGAATCACGGTGTCCTGATAAAGAGAAGAAATGGCGAGTCTCCAAAGTCACCTAATGATAAAAAAATAAAAATAAAATTATATCCGGATACATCTTCAATTCGGTGGTTGCCATCTCATTAATAATAGTATTAAAAGTTTTAAAAATATATTTTACATTAACATTATTAAAAATTGATAAGAGTTTTTTTTTTAAATAAAAAAAGAATTTTAATTTATTTTTAAATTTTCTTTTTGAGATATTTGGTTTGATTGCTATAGTTATGTGAAATAAGAATATTCGGTTTTAAAAAAAAAGTAACTAAACCCAGTTCTCACCAATTTATTAATCATTTGTTTCAAGAACTTGAGGCTATAGCTTATTTTGACTTCCTCCAATCTCAAAAGCCCAAAATTAATTACTGATGACATGATACGTGTGATTATCTTTGAAAAAGTTTGCTTTTACAGTTTACACTTCGAATATTATCTGCTAAATAAATGAGACATAATTAGAATGATGATCATGTATATAAATTCTTGATACGTTCTATTTATTAGCACATAATATTTCTTTTTTCTTCCAAAATTTAATTAGAAAATTGTGCATTAGTAACTGTAATTATTGAAGCTTACCTTTAATAATTCAAACTAAACTTTAACTGGATAGTTTATGCTATATTATTGAAGCTTCCTAAAACTAAAATGATATGAATACAAATTAACTAATTCATAATTTTATAAGTCATATTCACTAGTGAACATTTTTTTCTTACTTTAAATACGTTTAGAAGCAAAGAATTTTTACTTAAACTCGGTTGATCTAATGGTAAAAAATAATCACTAAATATTTTCCCCAAATTTCGTGTGATAAAGAAGTACCCGCGTAAGTTCTGATTCGAGTCTGTGTATCTTTTTTGACAAAAATGAGAGTCTCGTCCTCATTTTATTTAAGCCAAATTCTGCAATGAATCAAAATTAACTTGATTTCACTATTATTGATACAAAATCAATTTAATTGTACAATTATTGATGATTATCAACGATTGCAATTAATTTGAGTTAAAAAATTTTGTCCATAAAATACTCACTCTTTATTTAATAATAAAAATTTCCCCAAATTTTCCTCATTTTTTGATCAAGTAAAACTGCGTTGATTTTGAAAAGCAGAATGCAAGTAATAATAAAAGCAGGAATCTGTGTATCTAATTATCACATAATTAACATTTTACGCTTTGAAAAAAATTATACATGCTCAAAAAAAGGTCCACAACTAGATTACCTTAATTGGAAACCAAAATCCGCCTATGATTGTTTCACCAAGGGAGAAAACAACGCCTCTTTTTGCATTCCTGTTTCAGTCTAAACTTTAAGGATAGATTAGATTAGAGACAGAATTTCTCACTTGACTGTTATTTCTCTTAGAATTGATGAAAAAGGAAACAAATTGAGTAGACACATGTAGAGTTGATTATTAGGTGGATTATATATATATATATATATATATATATGCATCAGTAATGAGAAATATGGATGCTGATTTGCATGATCGAGCAATTAATTGAAGGGAAAATGAATGACAGGGTTTAGAATTGGGTAGTTAGAAAACGAAAATTGTATGGGCAACGCAACATGCATACCTGCTGTGATGCTGATTAGGAAATAGAGTAATAAGACTCGCTTAAAATTATTCGCTGGGATCCGAATCTGCTGCTTGTATTTGAGGCAAGCAACATTCTGTTTGTCTCGATCCGATCGTCACGAATTGATCGACCGTCACGGATGGTTGTGATTTGATTCAGGAGCAGATGCTTTGATCGTTAGATAAATTTTAAACGATTCAGATCGAAACAAGCAGTAAAAGGAGGGTTTTAACAAGCAGCATATTTGGTTCCCAAATAAAGTGTATGACTCACTGCACCTTATTGTGGATCACTCTCTAGTATCTACTGTCATGGCTCTTTGTTTTCTTTTCTTTTTTGTAAAAAATAAAATAAAGGTACAGTCAAGTATTTTTAGCTTCAAATATCGATCTGCATTGATATTTTCATATTAGACATGATATTCCAATCATTAAGATTGGGTGATTGAATTTTAAAAAAACAATCATATGCTAAAACTAATAATAACTTCATGATGTTTTATAATTTCACATATAACAAAATACCTTTACTAATTTTAATTATTTATAACAATAAGAGTGAAGCTACGGTATTAAAAGTACAGAACACAATCTCATATTGTATGTTCAACTTAGCGAATAGTTGGACATGATCTTCATATTTATTGGCTAAAATTCATCGGTCTTTCACAACACTGATAGTATTTGCTGATGTATCGATTAAAACTCTTAATTTTTGAGTTTCAGAAGGATTTAGAAACTAAAAAAAGACTAAATTTCTAAAATTAACGTGACAATTATTTAGAAACTACAAAATTCAAAGATAAAGATGCTCTTAGTTCTTAACTTGTGGATACACTGGGGCATCAATTAGTCATATCGCTTCTACTTGTTGCTGTAGTTAGAGAAAGAGACACCAATTTTCCAAAGAAAAGAAGAAATTAAGATGGAGAAAAGATGATTAATATAGTAGCTTACAATGGTAGCATCTAAATTTAATTAGCCATATCTAGGGATAGACTAAATATGAACACTAAAACAAAACATTGAGCGCAGCCCAACGTAACAACAATTCAAACGAGTTGCTTGTCCAGATAAACATATACAATAAGAGGAGGGTTTCAATGTCTACTTTTTGTGTGTCTCATCATGTTCATTAATTAAAAAATTTAATTAATTAATTTTTTAAGACTTTAAATATCAAAACTAATTGATTGAATATTTTATATATGTCATAATACATGTGTATAAAAAATATTGAAACATTTTAGTTTAATTTTATTGGTCATCTAGTGCTAACAAAATCAACGGTTCAAATCAAATAATTTTGAACCGTTGATTTTGTTAGCTCTAGATGACCAATGAAATTAAAGTAAAATGTTACAATATTTTTTATACACATGTATTATGACATATATGAAATATTCAATCAATTAGTTTTGATATTTAAAGTCTTAAAAAATTAATTGATTATTTTTTTAAGTTAATGAACATGATGAGGCACAAGAAAAGTAGGCATTTGATCCCTTCTCATACAATAATTGTAAAGATGGATAAACCAATAGATATGCATACATGACCTTGAGTGGGGTGGGTCAAATAAAGGGAACTTGTTCTTCTACCGTGCAGTATCGCGTCTCGACAGTCAGATGAATAATCAGGGGATTTAGATCTGAAGCACGAATTACGAAAAAATCCGATGATTTCAAAAATGTACAGCACGATGTCACGCGTCAGACAATCTCATTCCGTAAAATAAAGGGCCCGATATCTAATTTTTTTATTTATCCATCTTGTCATTTTTTCTTTACGAAGTCAGATCCTACCTCGAAAGTAAACCATGTATCAAATGAAAACAATCAAATTGTTAAGTGTTAATAGTCTATAAATTTAGCATGCAATTGACTACAAATAACAAAATTCTTGCAAATTTTATCATTAAAATACTGAGTGTAGTCATCGATATATAGAATAACAAAAAGTAATTGATGTGGCAACACTGAATCTGACAACGAATCGACTAGACGACAATGAGTCAATGAGGATGCTGTAGATAATAATAATAATATAGTAAAAGACGAACGACAGTTTTCGCTCAATGTTACAACTGGACACCTCATGCATTTTCATTGCAGTATTTGGAAAAAGAATTTATATCAGCTTCACATTTCTTTGAAGCTTCGGGCCTCCAGATACATAGTACATCACTAACAATGTCAGCTTCTATATCGCCTTGGGAAAACACCTCTGTTTTAATTTTCTTTTTCTTTTTCTTTTTTTTTCTTTTTTAACTAATAAAGGAGAATCCGTATCCCCGGAATAATGCGGGGTTCCGAAATGATCAGCGGACAATACTGTTACGTTGTAAATTTGTTGGTACTGTAGCAAAATTACTGTGCGGACAGTCTCGTCGTTGCAGCAGCGGTGAGAATGCAGAGATTTCACTGCTGCTGATCATTTCAGAGAACGTGAATTCAATAGAGGAGCATCCTACCACTTCCTTTTACCACTTTAGCCTACCTTGCAGCTCATCAGCTTATCAATCAGTCCTTTTTATCTAATTTCATCTAATTTCAATTAACTTTTTTTCATTAATTTTTGTTCCTTGTAATTGAATCTTCCAAAAGTGATTAATATGTCAAATTGTGAATGTAATGAAGCTTACGGAAAAACAGAAAAGAAGGAAGACAAAATATTGCATATTGCATTGCCCGCTGATGAACTTGCATTCCCTTTTTCTCCTCCGCTCTTTTGTTCGCTCCTTCCGACCCTCTTTCTTCTCTCAAGTTTCCGTCATTGTTTCGCCGTTGTAACTCGAGGCTCTCCTTCTCTCCTCCGCTCCCCGCCAACATATCATCCCTTGTACGATAGGATGTTATGACCAAGAAACGGCTTAATTACGTTATCTTCTTTCAGTCTAATATGTTATGTTTTGGCGTGGTACGTAGAACTAAAAGAGTCTCTACTATATAGACTAGTAAATTGCTCCCATCTTTTTTTAGCCTTTTTTTCTTTTTTCTTTTTGCACATAAACCAGACAATAGTTATTTCATGTTTGAATAATTGCATGCAGTTGTCATTTAAGATAGTTCTTGTTAGCTTGTCAAAAGGTTATCCGTTTGCAAATGAGCCATTCCTGTGAACCGTTGACGCATTTGTACAACCAATAATTAATAATTGAATTTGAGCCATTTGATTGTACAACCAATGAATCAAAAGGTAATAAGTTTAACGACTTAAAATGAATCCTTATTTCACAAGCAAATATCTTTATTCAAATGTTTTTAATAGTACAACCATTAATTAATAATTGAATTTGAGCTAGTCATCCTTCTTGTTAACTTGGTACCGAGGTGCTGTTCATTGGTATGATTGGTACCGATATTGAATCAGCGAACTGATTTTACTATTTGCTAATTCAACCAAAAATTAAATTAATGACTATCCGAATCAACAAATAGGTACAAATCTCTCCAACCTACTTTGTGAAGTGCATGTGTCGTTTTAACGTAATTCAAATAGGCCGACAAATTAACTTCTCAATCTTTGTTTAATAGGGCCGCTAAAAGTTGAAGTCATGAAATGAAATACATAATTACATACAAGGCTTCGTAGAGAAAATGCAAGACTAGTGCGGCCTGTAAATTTGGAGCTTGGAATTTAAGAAAACCCACGTGCTTAGTTCTTCCAAATAAATTCACATCTGTTGAGGTACACGTAAGGCTGTGTTGCACGAGTGCGGATGCGCGTATCGTATTCGATACAGTGCGGGTGCGGCGATACAACAATTTTAGAAAATCGCAGATACGAGTGCGGATATATATATAATAAAAAAATTATATTATATATTAAAATGCTTGAAATTTGTTTTTCTATTCAACTTTTTTTAATATATATTGATACTTATGAAATAACAAAAAATATAAGCCTTTGATTAAACATTTTCTTGACAAAAGAGTTCATGTTATATCAAAAATAATACTATACAAATTATGTGGTGTGATTAATATTATATAATATACACAATTGCTTATTTAATATGAGCATGGCTAAAATAATATGCATAGTACACCCCATTTTGTACTATGCATATAGATATAGGTCATTAAATTGAGATTTAAGTTGCTCAATAAATTCTTCATATGAAAATATTGCAGGAAATTAAATTTCGTGATTTTTGGAGCTTTCTAGCTATTTTTTAAATATTTTTTAAAAACAGTCCAGATTTAATACTACAAAAGTGTCATTTCTGGGCTGTTTTTAAAAAATATTTAAAAAATAGCAAGAAAGCTCTAAAAATCACGAAATTTTATTTCCTACAAGATTTTGATATGAAGAATTTATTGAGCAACTTAAATATCAATTTAATGACCAAATTAAATACAAATGGGCACATAGTACGTTATGTGGTGTACTATGCATATTATTTTAGCCATGCTCATTTAATATTACTAAAGAACTCAATTCGTATCAAAAACGTATCACAAACGTATCCAAAAAATCAATTCGTATCCAAAAACTTATCCCAAACGTATCCAAAAACTCAATTCTTATCCAAAAACATATCCAAAATGTAGCTTGACCGGATCCGTTGGTTAAATAATATAAAATAATTGGATACGTCACGCGGCATATCCAAGGTGTATCCGTATCCGATACACGTACGGCTAGGAGAATGAAGTATCCAAGTGATATAGCCGTAAGGTAAAGTACTCGTTCAATGATTCACATAATCTCGATTTGTGCGTGTAAATTTCGAAATTATGTAAACTATTGAATGTGTACTTCACCTTACGAAGTATCAATACAGACTCCTTCCAAATTACCTTGATTAGAGTGGGAAGAGTTTGACCTACTTATTGTTGAATTTTCAAAAAGACAAAATTGGAAATTAAAATAATTTTCCTTCTGAATTTTACTTTCAGTTTTAGATTGAAAAACCGTCCCAGAAAAAGTGTTGTATACAAGCTACAACGGCCAAGTATTCAAGACAATTCTCTCTCAGAAACAAAAACAACTACCTTTTTTATATAAAACTGCAAGGTGGCTAACTTTGATTCCCATGACAGTTAATAATCAACATCAAAAGTTCTCTCAAAATGAAGAGGAAAAAAAGATGGTTTTAAAGGCATATATAATTGCATTAAATGTCAACAAAAGCAACCTCTAATGTCTAGGGCGGTTAACGGATTGTGTTTTGTGTTTCGTTTTGTAATGATGCAACGTTAAACACAAAAAGTCTTTGTTTTGTATAGTTAAACACAACGTAAACATAAGTGGTCACTTTCTTTACATTTATTTCGTCTTACTTTAGAATTCTACAAGTCTGAAATAATTTGGAGTACAGAGTAGAAATAAGAATATTCTGTAGAGACTTAAATTCTTTTGCAGATGGAGATGGCTAAGATGACTTTTACATTCACAAGCACATGGGGGAATCTATTATCTTTTTGATTGAATATAACATAAAAGTATCATTTTATGATTCAAATTCAATCACAACCATTTGCTCTTGCAAAATTGGTCCGACTTTACGAAATTTTATACTTTTAGAATACGTGGGATTGGATAGAACGTGAATTTTGTGAAGAGATTTGTATTGAATCCATCATATAACAAATTTCTCTTAGTCTATTTTAGTGTTGACCAAACGGACAAGCACAAGCGGGCGCGGGCGCGGGTTGCCCGAGTCACGGGTCACGGGTTGTTCGGATACGGGTTGTATGGGTGGGACGGGTTAAAGGGAGCAGGTTGGGACGTGTTGAATTTGAGGTGATGACCCAAACCCGCACATTGACACGTCGGGTTGGGCAGGACGGGTTGGGATGGGAAGGGTACTGGCGGGTCACAGGTTGGAGCGGGTTGAGGCAGGTTGAGGCGGGTTGGGGTGGGTTGGGAGCGGGTTGGGACAGGTTGAGGCAAGTTGGGGTGGGTTACGGATGGGTTGGTGCAGGTTGGGGTGGGTTACGGATGGGTTGGTGCAGGTTGGGGTGGGTTACGGATGGGTTGGTGCAGGTTGGGGTGGGTTACGGGTCACGAGCACAAGCGGGGGCGGGTTGGGATGGGACGGGTTACCACAGATGAAATTTCGAAGGGAGACTCAAACCCGTATGAAACCCGCCCTTGGCAAGGGTACAAGCGGACACGGGTTGGGTCCACGAGCGGGTTCGGACGGGCGACCGGGGCGGGCGGACGCGGGTCAGGTTGACCCGTAAGGGTTTTGTCACAACACTAGTCTATTTCAAGAATGTATGCAACTTTTTCCATTGGTCATTTTTATTTGTACAAATTAGTAAGTTTCATGAAATGAAATTTTTTGTAATTTTCAGAGTTTTCCTCTAATTTTTTTATTTTGTTGTGCACCGTTAGTAGTAAATTAAACATTCAAAAGAATTAAACTGTTTAATGTTTCTTACGTTTAACTAAACGTAAACGTAATGCAAGAAATATTTTTACGTTTAATAAACATAACGTGAGACGCAAGAGAATATTTGCGTGATCGTTTCGTGCGTTTGACAACACTACTTGTGTCATTTTGCAAGGTCTATTCACAAAATCTATATTGGATCCAGTAGTGAGGCCCATTTTGATATCCCTCTCAATCCACTCAATGACATGATTATATGGGCCTAATTCTATAAAATAATACCACTCATTATTAATATTTAGTGCATGCTCAGCGCAACCACAAGTTCACTAAATCTCTCAAATAATTGAAGAAAAAATGTACTGGTTGAATTCATGTCCGGTCTCAATTGGTTCGGGCTGCACTACCACTTAACAAGTTGCAATATAACCACTCAACAGTAAATAAAAAATAAATAGCATATAAATTACCCCAAGTTTCAAATGATAACTCTCACGATCATTTTCTCAGCAAACATTTAAAAAGATGAGGGAAAAAAGAAAAAAGAAAAAGAGAGGCTAACGTGCTTGACATATCTGGCCAACACAAAATATTACAATTTGGGTTGTAACTTGTAAGAATCCATGACACAAGTACATCTTCCCTTTCCCCTTGTACATTATTTTAACAAAAATGGAATTAATACAATATATACTGGTTAAATATCCTATATCCACATGGAGAGATTTTGTATTATTTCTCAACAAACCTACATCCAGTTGTTTGTACACTTGCTTTATTGTATAGACTCTTTGTGTACTGGGCCCACTTGAAAGTTAGTGGGCCTACTTGGAAGTATATATATATATATATATATATATATATATATTTGTTTATCGATATCGTCAGTATATACAACGTAAATACTAATATAGTAAAATTGATGTATTTGTTATCTGATGTGCCTCCACTTGACTGCCTTAAAAATGTAGTATTTTACTATTTTTATACTTTTTTCAACCTCATAAAAGAGACTTTTAGTTCAATAGTAAAGCAGGTAACTTTGAGCAAATTGTCTCTTCTTTTCTATTAAAAAAATCTCAAAAGCTATTGTGCATGCGCTAAAGCATTCAACCTAAGAAAAGTTGGAAAGGTATTCATCATTCAACTTGCAATAATAAGGAGAAAAAACAAACTTATCAAGACATGGAATGTGTGAAGAAACCAATGAACAAGTACACATTATTTTATCTCTCATGACAACAAATTGAAGTTCCATTTACTACTAGGTATATGCTCTTCCTACTAGGAATATGTTCACGATTCGCGCTAAAAAAAGATAAATTTTAAATTTCTGTATTATAATAACAAAATTTATAATAAATCGTTTAAATAATGCAAAAAAAAAAATGAAAAAAAAATCAATGACAACAAAAAAGAAAAAATTTGAAACAGTAAAATTACTATAGTTCGCTAAAGTGAAAATTCTATTCATAATTACTGTAGCAACTATGTTCAACGGTTATAGAAGTGGACAGAAGACACAAAGGAACAACATTTTTATATTATATTATATTATGCACGGGAGTCTGTACGTGATTACAGTTCATGTTTGTAATTTATAAATTGCTGCATGTTCTTGGTGGGAGATGATATATAAATAAATGGATGGCACATAAGAAAAAGGTACCTTAATTTAGATTGAAGGAAACAATAAATTTTTCTCACGCCAAAGGTGCGAGGATTATACTACTATTATTTTTCAAATTTGAAACCATTCAATTTCATTTGTAGTAATTAATAGATTTTTCCCTAGCTGCCTTACCTTCATGGGTTCACCCTTAAAATACCAAAGTTTTAATTGTCAATAATTTTTTAATATTTTAATTACTTTTTTTGTTTAACTTTTACTCTTTACAAAGCTCAATCTTCCCAAATTGTTTTTTTTTTCTTTTACAACTGGTCTACAAATTTTTGTCTTACTGTGTTGTGTGGCTAGTTTTTTCTATATTTTTTTCTTTTTTTTTTGGACAGAGGAAAGTAACAAGGACAACAGTAAAATATGGAAAAACCAAATAAAATATACTTTCAAAATGTTTGTAAAAAAATTGTTAGAGCCAAATAAACTTAAAAGGAATCTTTTACGCTGGAACGGAACCACATTGGCTGGTACAGTGGTACCAGGAAAAAGCATTTATTATTTATTATCCCCACTCTTTTTATACCAAGTTGAGAGCATATCCTGACGATATCAATAGATGCTGTAGGTATATTAGTTGGCTATTAAATATTATAGCTAGGGAATCTTCTCATCCATTATAGTTTGATCAAGAATTCACATTTTCGGAAATATCTCACTGAAATGGGCAGCGGGTCTCTCCTGAATTCTCATTGTCGCTACAGCGTCGTATCATGTCCGCACAGTAATTGTTACAGTACCAACACACACAAAACTGACCATTTTTGTTTTGAAATGACCGCAAGATAGCATTTGTGATCCATAGACAAGATTCTCCTCCAGAAACAAAAATAAAATCAAAATGTAGATTGCAAGTTCCACCTATTCAAGAAAAAATCAAAATGTGAATAGTAAGTGTTGGCTACTGTCCACATTTAAAAAAAAATTAAAATTATAGGAATCTCGGTAGTTTTGAATTTTTTATGTGGACCGTAGTCTTTTGGTAGCAATGCATTATTTTCATTCTTGTGGACCGCAGGTGGTGGTTGTGGTCCACATTTGAATTTTTTGTTTCCGGATGGAAATCTTGTCTTATGGACCACATACGCGTGTTTTTTATTTTATATTTATCTTTATTTTCTTAAATATTTGATTTCTTATAACGATAATATTATTAAAAAAAATTCGGCTTCACATCAGAAACTGTTGCAAGTTTTATGAATCAAAAGAGTAAATCCAAAAAGTTCTTTTTTCTAATCTTGACCGTGGCTGCCAAGATAATTCTTCTCACTAGCAATAATCTATCATAATTGACTCTATTTTGCAGCTATTAAAAAAATTGTAAAAGTGCCCCATTTTTTTACTGTATTTAAAGACAGCCGATTTTTTTAATATTAGAAATATAATAAATAAATTATAAATAAAAAAAGAGTGGTGCAAAAGCGCGAAAAATAGAAACGAACGGGATTGCGAACCCCGGTCATTTGGAAAAATTCAAAAGGCAGATGGCTCTGACTTTTTTATAAAAGTTTGTAATTTTTTTTATGTCTAATCTAAAAAAGTAAGAATAATATCTATGACCTTAGATCCAAATTTTTTACAATAATAACTCTATCTTTTAACGTTCATGTTCACGTGTGTTATCTAGACACAAGCGTTCAGATGTACTTATAAATTCATACAAAGAATTCTAAGCATCTCTGAACACATGTGTCTAGATAACACGTGAACATGAACATTAAAGTAAGGTTATTATCGTCAAAGATTTGAATCCAGAGTCATAAATATTATTCTTATTTTTTTAGGTCAAACATAACAAAATTTTCAAATTTTGAAAGTTGAATTTTTTAATTATTAAAAATATTAATATTTTAATTCATGAGTTGGATTGTATTTTGGTAAGTTTATGTAATAACTTCAGCTGCACTCGTCGGGACTATAATTAGTATTTTTATCGTTGCAAGTCATGGAACTATAGATATCTGAGTCTACTTCCACATCGTCGAGTCTGATTTGTGATCGGAGAAACGAGCGACTCAAAATTGATTCCAACGCAAACTCATGATAAAAAATCACTAATTAAGACATAAGTTGAATATGGAATCAAATTTTAGATGCACATTCCTCCGATCACAAATCAGATTTCATAGAATGAAAGTAAACTCGAATATCTACAGCTTGATGGTTTGCAACGATAATAAAAAACTAATTACGATCTCGACGAGCGCTGTCGATGTTTGTAGAAAAAATATACTAATCATATTTAATATTTTTTTCTAACAACTTTGACTACGCTCGTCGGAGTCATAATTACATTCTTTTTATCATCGTAAGCCATTAAATTCCAGATATTCGAGTCTACTTCTACAACGTCGAGTCTGATTTGTGATCGGAGGAATGTGCATCTAAAATTTGACTCTATATTCAACTTATGTCTTAATTAGTAATTTTTTATCATGAGTTTGCGTTGGAATCCATTTTGAGTCGCTCGTTTCTCCGATCACAAATCAAACTCGCTGTGAAAGTAGACTTGAATATCTGTCAACATCATATATTCAAAATCTATGTCGACAACGTACAAATAAAGGTAGGCACACATCCTGACAAAATTTGTGTATTTTTCGCTAACAATTTTGCGAATTATCCTATTTTTTTGTATACGACAACAAATTAGGGGCAACTCATCGAACAACATAGTATATTTTTATGCAAATTATTCGCAAATAAAATACAGATTCAATGAATTTAAAATTATCTTAGTTATATTCGCATTTTTATGCAAATTATCATATAATATTTTTCTCTGTATTTTATTAGCATTGTTATTAGCAAAGCAAAAGATAAAACACAATTCAAAAAAGGAAAATAAGTTTACATAATATACATCCACATATCACAGATGCAAATTGCTTAGAAATTAGAAACGATATTTGTTTCATTATTTCTCCCCTACTTGCTCTTGCTGTATTCTTTTTCAAACCAAAATGACATAAATGCTCCAAATGTTTGGTATTAGATCTCTCTACTCGACCACCCTCCTAGACTTGTCAAATTTAGTTGGGGACATAGAAGGAACCATTAATTAATTATCATACAGCATTAATGGCTGATAGGCTGACAGCACATAAAATTGTACAATTGTTAGGGGTGTCAACGAGTACGATACAAGTCGGGTGAAACTATTTCGTATCCGTACTTGTTTAAAATTATTCTTACTCGTATCTTATCCTTCATTGTTAAAAATTTGACTTATTCGTATCGTACCATTACTCTTTAAAATTGTGGGGTAGCGAATGGATAACGGACGGTACGGATAATATTTTTTTTTGAAGAAAAACGGTACGGATAATATTGATATAATATTTTTCAGTTTTATAAATAAATCATATTTTATACAAATACACCTAAAATCATTATTTTTCGTAAACACAAGCACAACACGAGAGCAAGTAGAACATATACATTAACGAGAAAAAATATATAATGCAAAAAATTAGACTAGAGTTATAATTATGCGATCACTTTTTTAAAAGAATTAAACGAATGAATGGTAATATTAAATAAATAATTAGTTGGATGAAATTAATTTTGATAGAATTCAAGAGAGAAACGTTAATATTCTATTGAAAAATTAAGAGTTTTATTGAAAAAATGACAATTAATTAGCTGGTCTCCTAAAAACTTAAATTACTAATAGATTAATTATTTTTACAGATTTCAAAATAGGACATTATATATTTATTTATATTTATATTTATATATATATATATATATATATATATTATCTTATATTTATTCTACAGAATAATGGATACGAAATAGTTTTTACATGTACTTTCATATGTTTAGCTAACAAAAAAATCTTATCCATATCCAAATCTCATAAGCTAAAAATATTATTCATATATGTCTTATCGAAAACGATACAAATCGAGTAAAAGAATAAAAAAATTTCGTCGGCAACCCTAACAATTATACAACTTCCTCATGTTACAACTTTTTCTTTTTCTTTTTTGAGGTTGAAGTCCTTAGGCTCGAATTCGTCCTCTGAAATGGTCAGAAATTTTCAAGAGATAATGGACAGTTTTACTGAATGATCATTATAGTAACGCTATAGCAATTATTGTACGAATAGATAAAAAATAATATAGCAGCGTCGAGAATCAGAAGACGAACAATTATTACGATTTCGGAGGATATGAATTACTTTGGCTCACATTACAATTAAAAGGAGGCACGGCGTTCAACCTGTCTCAGCTGGCATTTTAGCTGGCCATATACTACAAAATATTAATTTTAATTCAAGCCTCTTTCCAGCTCTCAGAACTGGGGTATCCCATCTAATGGGTCCGAATCTGCTATTATTTTAGGGGGAAATGAGAGTTCTATTATTTATTTATGCACCTATTTATTTATGCACCGTCAGATTAAAAATGGACGGACGGATCGTCACAGGTGAAATTAAAGAGGATTTTTTTATATTGATATGATTCATTCATTATAAATTAACGATCAAGATTAAAAAAAGAAAACAAGTAGGAGATCTCAATCCCCCAACTAATACACATGCCGTTCATTTTATTTTGAGATTTGTACGAATAATCTCGAGATTCAATAAACGACCCGAATGCATGTGAGTGAATCTGAATCTGCTACTGCGTAGTATAAATCTGAACTCTTAAATTGCGTCAAAATTTATGCAATTAAATTTTAAAAATACGAACCTTCTGAATTAAATCACAATCGTTCTTTACTACAGTGCAGTAAATTATGACATTCTGATTCACTGATGTGAATTTGTGCTCTCGGATACCTGTTCTCCGGCGTTTAATTGCAGTTGCTTTAAACATATTCGTTTTCACTGAACAAATCAAATTCAATTATGAATTAATTTCTGTGCTTCGTGTTGCAACCGAATCCATGCACAACAGCGCAACACATTGCCTCTGGCCCCACCACGATTTTCACGCCGCCATAGGGACCAATTACCAAACGGGTTAGTATGGGGCCCATATCCGGATTTCTCTCTCAATCAAGCTTCCATGCAATTGACAATTAGCTAGCGTTTTAGATGGTGGTATTTCGCCATTTTAGCACATGCAACTATGCAAGTCCGGAATCAGAAAAAAATTGAGAGTGCCTCACTAAATTTTGTGAGCTTGCTGGCAGTGTCGAGTGTTCAGAACTAAAGAAATTTAGAGTAACTTAAATAATTTTATTAAGAATTCTATTGATATTTTTCTCAATTAAACAGGTGATTTGGCCCAAGTGGACTTCAGGGTTAGTTCCACTCCTGCATGCAAGTTTTTAGAAAACAGATTTAACGTTAAAACGACGTGGTGTTTATTTAATGGTTTAATGTTGAAGTGAGATTATATGAAAGTTAAATAAAAAAACAGTCAACTATTATTTTTATATATTGTTTGTCTTTTTAGATCAAATTAGGACGCGAATTTGTATATTTTTTGTCATCTATATGAATGTATGTAACTACGTACTATATAATGTATTTAATGGTATTATTAACATTGATGTTTTTTTATCATTTAAAAATATGCATGATGTTATCCGATATGTCTAATAATTAGGATTTAGTCGCAAACTTCGCGTTCGACCACCAGTGATGAAAATCAAGAGAGCATTTATACTTTAATACGAATCTTGATGCAATCAGTAAAAATCGGACGATCCAGATTCTGCGCTACATCATCCCGCGCAGAAGCAGATCTGGTTCCGCATTGCCTGGAGTACCACTCAAGAAATGATCAGCAGAAAATCCCCCTCAATAAAATCTCACCTGTCACGATAATGTCGCACAGTGTCAGTCGGTATTGTGTTGTATATGTTTTAGCTAACTAGTTTTGTGAAGTGCTTGTCCATTCCAGAGGATTCATAGATGAATTCCTCCTCTATCATCACTAATAATTTGTGAATATAATTTTAAATTACCATTTTACCCTTACTTCATTTATGGCACGTTCTCATCTATACTAGGGAAATGATATTTTAAATTTGAATGGAGATTTACGTTGTAATAATATTTTGATGATTACAATTGCGGCAATTTTGATGGATATACATCATATTATCCAAAAAAAGCTACTATTACGTGGTATTTGCATTTTACAATTCGTTTTTTGATACTGAAACTGGAATTGATAGATCAAAAAATTGTACAGTGGATTCCATGAAAGATGCCAATTTGAGGGTTTCATGTTGATGCATGTCAAAATTATGTTCCTGGAGACTAATTGGAATGAGATTAGGTATTGTAGGTTTGTCTAGTGACATAGTGACGGATTGAGATTTTCTATTTTTTTTTAATCTGAATCGTTAATTTATAATGAATAAATCAGATCAATATCAAAACAATTTCAGAATTTCATCTATGACGATCCGTCGGTCCGATTTTAATCAATGAATAATACGACCCTTTTTCCCGTGAAATAATAGCAGATTCGTACCCCATAGTGACATAGGGATCTCCTCAGTGGTTGGAATAGAAGGCTAAAAAGTTTTATCGGGTACAGTACCAGTGAAACTTTTGTATGATAATTGAATATAAAACAGTAGTCCCGGTACACAAGTTCTACACTAGCTTCCACGTTTTGCATGCATTCTCCTGTAGTAGATTGCATCTAGACCTAGTCTATCTAATTCAATTTTTTGAGTACGGAAAGGAGGATTTCAAAATAGTTATACCGGTTTGTGTCTCACTTTGGTCTTATTTGGTTCACCAAATTTTGAGATATTTGTAATTTTCAAATTTGTTTTTTATTGGGGTAACAAAAAAAAAATGAAGAAATAATTAAAGGAAGTAGTGCTTACTGTGGCCATTGTATTTTTATAATTTTATGTACATATTTTAACGATTAACAGTGACAAATTTAGGTGAAAATGTATAGAATATGAATCTGATAACAATCATTTCACAGCTGCATCCTTATATACTTTTTGAATCCTAATATTAATGCCACCATTGATCTGATGATAAACTGCAGATACAAATACAAATTAGATATTAATACGATCTCAATCCCATATAAGAACTCCGCTTCTGACGAGTTAAGATAAATAGTTTAGTAAAATAAGAAATAAAGAGAAATAATTAATATGCTAAGCAGCAAAATACGAAATTCATAGAATTCTTAACGTATTAAAATTTTCATTCAATAAAAAATGACTTTCACAAATGACAAAGACATTTTTTTATAGAATACAAATGCATTGGTCTCGCAAAAACTAAATAACAAAAAGATTCTACAATTTTTTTTTGAGAAATAGATGAGTGGTCTTTGCTCTCAAATATTATTCAAAGTGACATAGAGTCCGCAGTGACATTTGGCTTTCACTGGATTTCGAACTCGAAACCTCCACTTGAAGCCCGTTGCTCTTTTGCCACTAGACTAAAAGTAGTTCTCAAAAGATTCTACAATTAATGCCAGCAAAATTAAAAAAGACGGAGATACAAAACTTGAGGAACAATTCAAGTGAAACTTAGAGAGCAATCCGTGTGAAACTTGAAGAGAAATTTAGGTGAGAACTTGAGAAACAATCTTGGTAAGATCCACTCAAAGCAAATTCGAATGAGAATATGACTTAGGTTGGCTTTCTAGTCGGTTCTCGTCATACTCTATGAGTTGATGAAAAGTTTGAGCTCAAGCTTCACTTTACTAGCCATGTTACTGATGAAAGTATGGATGGTGGTTTTGGTGACGAAGGTGATTTAAGCAGTAACAATGGAGGGGAGGGGGTTGGTTTGGAGAAGGAGCCGACGAAAGTGGTGGTTCAATCTCGACCAGTTCATAATATTTTTTTGAGTTCAAACTTAACTGATCATTCGTCTTCGAATTCTTGCGAAAACTCTTCGAATGCTAGATATTCTACGACTTATTGGGGAGACTCTTGAAACTTGAGATATTCTATGTCATCTCGAGAAACTCTTTGGTATTAGCCTCGTATATTTTCTCTTCGGTGTCCTCGAAAACATATTCGTGGTCCTCTTCTTGAATTTCTTTCTCGGTGTACCAAAAAACATACTCGGTATTATCCTCGTAAATTCTCTCTTCTTCGAGTTCTTGTGCAAACTCTTTGCCTTCATGTAGTTCTTGATGAAACTTTTCAACTTCAAGAACTACGCTTATTGAACCCAAAAAGTTTGACAATAATGGCCATTTGAACTCAAAAATTCAAGTGTGAGAGTCATTTTTTGCTTCCCTCTCCCTCGGATGAGAGGAGAAAAATGCGATGATTTGTGAATCAGCTTCTTCGGAAGGAAAATAGAACATGTCACCCTGAACGCGCACAAGGTTTCAAAAGTTTGGGAGATGCTAATGTTCAGAGCTTTTAGTTTATAACCAATGAGGTTCTGATGTTCGATAGTCGGTATCAATATTGATATCGATAGTCAGTATCAAAGTTTGAAAGACGCTAACATTCAATTTGTGGACGAGTTTATAACTAATAAAATAACACACGTAATAATTCAAAATAATATGCGTAATAACATCAATATCGGTGATCAATATTATTTGATATCTACGAAAGGCATCCATTTCATTCAGGCGACT
>CAXKVX010003540.1:0-22342 GCA_964058865.1 Eleocharis quinqueflora | reverse complement strand
ACAAAGGATTTATGCTTCTTTGAGAAGTGTTTCAAATCAAATTATTTCATTTATGGGTGATAACCATTCAAGAAAGCACCACAATGTACTTATACTTCTATGAGAAGTGTTTCTAATCAAAGTACATCATTTATGAGTGGTAACCAATCAAGAAAACACCACAAAGCACTTACACTTCTATGAGAAGTGTTTCTAATCAGAGTACTTCATTTGTGGGTGGTAACAACCAAGAAAACACCACAAAGCACTTATACTTCTATGAGAAGTGTTTCTCATCAGAATACTTCATTTGTGGGTGGTAACAACCAAGAAACACAAAGCATTTATGCTTCTTTAAGAAGTGTTTATAATCAAATTACTTCATTTATGAGTGATAACCATTCAAGAAAGCACCACAATGTACTTATACTTCTATGAGAAGTGTTTCTAATCAATGTACATCATTTATGAGTGGTAACCAATCAAGAAAACACCACAAAGCACTTACACTTCTATGAGAAGTGTTTCTAATCAGAATACTTCATTTATGGGTGGTAACCAATCAAGAAAACACAACAAAGTATTTATGCATCTATGAGAAGTGTTACTAATCAAATTACTTCTTTATGGCTGATAACCATTCAAAAAAGCACCACAAAGGACTTATACTTCGATGAGAAGTGTTTCTAATCAAGGTACTTCATTTTTGGATGGTAAACATTCAAGAAAGCTCCACAAAGAACTTATACTTGTATGAGAAGTGTTTCTAATCAGAGTACTTCATTTATGGCTGGTAACAACCAAGAAAACACAAGAAAGCATTTATGCTTCTTTGAGAAGAGTTTATAATCACATTACTTCATTTATGGATGATAACCATTCAAGAAAGCACCACAATGCACCAATACTTCTATGTGAAGTGTTTCTAATCAGAGTACTTCGTTTATGGGTGGTAACCAATCAAGAAAACACCACAAAGCACTTATATTTCTATGAGAAGTGTTTCTAATCAGAATACTTCATTTATGGGTGGTAACCAATCAAGAAAACACCACAAAATATTTATGCATCTATGAGAAGTGTTACTAATCAATTTACTTCTTTATGGGTGATAACCATTCAAGAAAGCACCACAAAGGACTTATACTTCGATGAGAAGGGTTTCTAATCAGGGTACTTCATTTTTGCATGGTAACCATTCAAGAAAGCACCACAAAGAACTTATACTTCGATGAGAAGTGTTTCTAATCAGGGTACTTCATTTTTGCATGGTAACCATTCAAGAAAGCACCACAAAAAAACTGATACTTGTATGAGAAGTGTTTCTAATCAGAGTACTTCATTTATTAGTGATAACAACAAAGAAAACACAAAGCATTTATGCTTCTTTGAGAAGTGTTTACAATCAAATTACTTCATTTATGGGTGATAACCATTCAAGAAATCACCACAAAGCACTTATACTTTTATGAGAAGTGTTTCTAATCACCACAAAGCATTTATGCATCTATGGAAAGTGTTTCTAATCAAATTACTTCATTTATGGGTGATAACCATTCAAGAAACCCCCACAAAGCACTTATACTTGTTAGAGAAGTGTTTCTAATCAGAGTACTTCATTTATGGGTGGTAACAACCAAGAAAACACAAAGCATTTATGCTTCTTTGAGAAGTGTTTACAATCAAATTACTTCATTTATGGGTGATAACCATTCAAGAAAGCACCACAATCCACTTATACTTCTATGTGAAGTGTTTCTAATCAGAGTACATCATTTATGAGTGGTAACCAATCTAGAAAACACCACAAAGTACTTACACTTTTATGAGAAGTGTTTCTACTCAGAATACTTCATTTATGGGTGATAACCATTCAAGAAAGCACCACAATGCACTTATACTTCTATGACAAGTGTTTCTAATCAGAGTACATCATTTATGAGTGATATCCAATCAAGAAAACACCACAAAGGACTTATACTTCGATGAGAAGTGTTTCTAATCGGAGTACTACATTTTTGGGTGGTAACCATTCAAGAAAGCACCACAAAGCACTTATACTTGTATGAGAAGTGTTTCTAATCAGAGTACTTCATTTATGGGTGGTAACAACCAAGAAAACACCACAAAGCATTTATGCTTCTTTGAGAAGTGTTTATAATCAAATTACTTCATTTATGGGTGATAACCATTCAAGAAAGCTCCACAATGTACTTATACTTCTATGAGAAGTGTTTCTAAACAAAGTACATCATTTTTGAGTGGTAACCAATCAAGAAAACACCACAAAGCACTTACACTTCTATGAGAAGTGTTTCTAATCAGAATACTTCTTTATGGGTAATAACCATTCAAAAAAGCACCACAAAGGACTTATACTTCGATGAGAAGTGTTTCTAATCAGGGTACTTAATTTTTGGATGGTAACCATTCAAGAAAGAACCACAAAGAACTTATATTGTATGAGAAATGTTTCTAATCAGAGTACTTCATTTATGGGTGGTAACAACCAAGAAAACATCACAAATCATTTATGCTTCTTTGTGAAGTGTTTATAATCAAATTACTTCATTTATGGGTGATAACCATTCAAGAAAGCACCACAATGCACTTATACTTCTATGAGAAGTGTTTCTAATCAGAGTACTTAATTTTTTGGTGGTAACCATTGAAGAAAGCACCACAAAGAACTTATACTTGTATGAGAAGTATTTCTAATCAGAGTACTTCATTTATGGCTGGTAACAACCAAGAAAACACAACAAAGCATTTATGCATCTTTGAGAAGAGTTTATAATCACATTACTTCATTTATGGATGATAACCATTCAAGAAAGCACCACAATGCACCAATACATCTATGAGAAGTGTTTCTAATCAGAGTATTTCGTTTATGGGTGGTAACCAATCAAGAAAACACCACAAAGCACTTATATTTCTTTGAGAAGTGTTTCTAATCAGAATACTTCATTTATGGGTGGTAACAAATCAAGAAAAAACCACAAAAGCATTTATGCTTCTATGAGAAGTGTTTCTAATCAACTTACTTCATTTATGGGTGATAACCATTCAAGAAACCACCACAATGTACTTATACTTCTATGAGAAGTGTTTCTAATCAAAGTACATCATTTATGAGTGTTAACCAATCAAGAAAACACCACAAAGCACTTACACTTCTATGAGAAGTGTTTCTAATTAGAATACTTCATTTATGGGTGGTAACCAATCAAGAAAACACCACAAAGCATTTATGCATCTATGAGAAGTGTTACTAATCAAATTTCATCTTTATGGGTGATAACCATTCAAGAAAGCACCACAAAGGACTTATAATTTCATGAGAAGTATTTCTAATCAGGGTACTTCATTTTTGGTGGTAACCATTGAAGAAAGCACCACAAAGAACTTATACTTGTATGAGAAGTGTTTCTAATCAGAGTACTTCATTTATGGCTGTTAACAACCAAGAAAACACAACAAAGCATTTATGCTTCTTTGAGATGAGTTTATAATCACATTAATTCATTTATGGGTGATAACCATTCAAGAAAGCACCACAATGCACCAATACTTCTATGAGAAGTGTTTCTAATCAGAGTACTTCATTTATGGGTGGTAACCATTCAAGAAAGCACCACAATACACTTATACTTCTATGTGAAGTGTTTCTAATCAGAGTACATCATTTATGAGTGGTAATCAATCAAGAAAACACCACAAAGTACTTACACTTTTATGAGAAGTGTTTCTACTCAGAATACTTCATTTATGGGTGGTAACCAATCAAGAAAACACCACAAAGCATTTATGCATCTGTGAGAAGTGTTTCTAATCAAATTACTTCTTTATGGGTGATAACCATTCAAGAAAACAACACAAAGGACTTATACTTCGATGAGAAGTGTTTCTAATCGGAGTACTTCATTTTTGGGTGGTAACCATTGAAGAAAGCACCACAAAGCACTTATACTTATATGAGAAGTGTTTCTAATCAGAGTACTTCATTTATGGGTGGTAACAACCAAGAAAACACCACAAAGCATTTATGCTTCTTTGAGAAGTGTTTATAATCAAATTACTTCATTTATGAGTGATAACCATTCAAGAAAGCACCACAATGTACTTATACTTCTATGAGAAGTGTTTCTAATCAAAGTACATCATTTATGAGTTGTAACCAATCAAGAAAACACCACAAAGCACTTACACTTCTATGAGAAGTGTTTCTAATCAGAGTACTTCATTTGTGGGTGGTAACAACCAAGAAAACACCACAAAGCACTTATACTTCTATGAGAAGTGTTTCTCATGAGAATACTTCATTTGTGGGTGGTAACAACCAAGAAACACAAAGCATTTATGCTTCTTTGAGAAGTGTTTATAATCAAATTACTTCATTTATGAGTGATAACCATTCAAGAAAGCACCACAATGTACTTATACTTCTATGAGAAGTGTTTCTAATCAATGTACATCATTTATGAGTGGTAACCAATCAAGAAAACACCACAAAGCACTTACACTTCTATGAGAAGTGTTTCTAATCGGAGTACTTCATTTTTGGGTGGTAACCATTCAAGAAAGCACCACAAAGCACCTATACTTGTATGAGAAGTGTTTCTAATCTGAGTACTTCATTTATGGGTGGTAACAACCAAGAAAACACCACAAAGCATTTATGCTTCTTTGAGAAGTGTTTATAATCAAATTACTTCATTTATGAGTGATAACCATTCAAGAAAGCACCACAATGTACTTATACTTCTATGAGAAGTGTTTCTAATCAAAGTACATCATTTATGAGTGGTAACCAATCAAGAAAACACCACAAAGCACTTACACTTCTATGAGAAGTGTTTCTAATCAGAGTACTTCATTTGTAGGTGGTAACAACCAAGAAAACACAACAAAGCATTTATGCTTCTTTGAGAAGTGTTTATAATCAAATTACTTCATTTATGAGTGATAACCATTCAAGAAAGCACCACAATGTACTTATACTTCTATGAGAAGTGTTTCTAATCAAAGTAAATCATTTATGAGTGGTAACCATTCAAGAAAACACAACAAAGCACTTACACTTCTATGAGAAGTGTTTCTAATCAGAATACTTCATTTATGGGTGGTAACCAATCAAGAAAACACCACAAAGCATTTATGCATCTATGAGATGTGTTACTAATCAAATTACTTCTTTATGGGTGATAACCATTCAAGAAAGCACCACAAAGGACTTATAATTTGATGAGAAGTGTTTCTAATTACGGTACTTCATTTTTGGATGGTAAACATTCAAGAAAGCACCACAAAGAACTTATACTTGTATGAGAAGTGTTTCTAATCAGAGTACTTCATTTATGGGTGGTAACAACCAAGAAAACACCACAAAGCATTTATGCTTCTTTGAGAAGTGTTTCAAATCAAATTATTTCATTTATGGGTGATAACCATTCAAGAAAGCACCACAATACACTTATACTTCTATGAGAAGTGTTTCTAATCAGAGTACATCATTTATGAGTGGTATCCAATCAAGAAAACACAACAAAGCACTTACACTTCTATGAGAAGTGTTTCTAATCAGAATACTTCATTTATGGGAGGTAACCAATCAAGAAAACACCACAAAGCATTTATGCATCTATGAGATGTGTTACTAATCAAATTACTTCTTTATGGGTGATAACCATTCAAGAAAGCACCACAAAGGACTTATAATTTGATGAGAAGTGTTTCTAATCAGGGTACTTCATTTTTGGATGGTAAACATTCAAGAAAGCACCACAAAGAACTTATACTTGTATGAGAAGTGTTCCTAATCAGAGTACTTCATTTATGGGTGGTAACAACCAAGAAAACACCACAAAGCATTTATGCTTCTTTGAGAAGTGTTTCAAATCAAATTATTTCATTTATGGGTGATAACCATTCAAGAAAGCACCACAATACACTTATACTTCTATGAGAAGTGTTTCTAATCAGAGTACATCATTTATGAGTGGTATCCAATCAAGAAAACACCACAAAGTACTTACACTTCTGTGAAAAGTGTTTCTACTCATAAGACTTCATTTATGGGTGGTAACCAATTAAGAAAACACCACAAAACAATATATGCATCTATGAGAAGTGTTTCTCATCAAATTACTTCATTTGTGGGTGATAACCATTCAAGAAAGCACCACAAAGCACTTATACTTGTATGAGAAGTGTTTCTAATCAGAGTACTTCATTTTTGGGTGGTAACAATCAAGAAAACACCACAAAGCATTTATGCTTCTTTGATATGTGTTTCAAATCAAATTACTTCATTTATGTGTAATAACCATTCAAGAAAGCACCACAATGCACTTATACTTCTATGAGAAGTGTTTCTAATCAGAGTACTTAATTTTTTGGTGGTAACCATTGAAGAAAGCACCAAAAAGAACTTATACTTGTATGAGAAGTGTTTCTAATCAGAGTACTTCATTTATGGCTGGTAACAACCAAGAAAACACAACAAAGCATTTATGCTTCTTTGAGAAGTGTTTATAATCAAATTACTTCATTTATGAGTGATAACCATTCAAGAAAGCACCACAATGTACTTATACTTCTATGAGAAGTGTTTCTAATCAAAGTACATCATTTATGAGTGGTAACCAATCAAGAAAACACCACAAAGCACTTACACATCTATGAGAAGTGTTTCTAATCAGAGTACTAAATTTATGGGTGGTAACAACCAAGAAAACAACACAAAGCACTTATACTTCTATGAGAAGTGTTTCTAATCAGAGTACTTCATTTGTGGGTGGTAACAACCAAGAAAACACAAAGCATTTATACTTCTTTGAGAAGTGTTTATAATCAAATTACTTCATTTATGGGTGGTAACCAATCAAGAAAACACCACAAAGCACTTATATTTCTAGGAGAAGTGTTTCTAATCAGAATACTTCATTTATGGGTGGTAACAAATCAACAAAACACCACAAAAGCATTTATGCTTCTATTAGAAGTGTTTCTAATAAACTTACTTCATTTATGGGTGATAACCATTCAAGAAACCACCACAATGTACTTATATTTCTACGAGAAGTGTTTCTAATCAAAGTACATCATTTATGAGTGGTAACCAATTAAGAAAACACCACAAAGCACTTACACTTCTATGAGAAGTGTTTCTACTCAGAATACTTCATTTATGGTGGTAACCAATCAAGAAAACACCACAAAATATTTATGCATCTATGAGAAGTGTTTCTAATCAAATTACTTCTTTATGGGTGATAACCATTCAAGAAAACACCACAAAGGACTTATACTTCGATGAGAAGTGTTTCTAATCAGGGTACTTCATTTTTGGTAGTAACCATTGAAGAAAGCAGCACAAAGCACTTACACTTCTATGAGAAGTGTTTCTACTCAGAATACTTCATTTTTGGGTGGTAACCATTCAAGAAAGCACCACAAAGCACTTATACTTGTATGAGAAGTGTTTCTAATCAGGGTACTTCATTTTTGGTAGTAACCATTGAAGAAAGCAACACAAAGAACTTATACTTGTATGAGAAGTGTTTCTAATCAGAGTACTTCATTTATGACTGGTAACAACCAAGAAAACACAACAAAGCATTTATGCTTCTTTGAGAAGTGTTTATAATCAAATTACTTCATTTATGAGTGATAACCATTCAAGAAAGCACCACAATGTACTTATACTTCTATGAGAAGTGTTTCTAATCAAAGTACATCATTTATGAGTGGTAACCAATCAAGAAAACACCACAAAGCACTTACACATCTATGAGAAGTGTTTCTAATCAGAGTACTAAATTTATGGGTGGTAACAACCAAGAAAACAACACAAAGCACTTATACTTCTTTGAGAAGTGTTTCTAATCAGAGTACTTCATTTGTGGGTGGTAACAACCAAGAAAACACAAAGCATTTATACTTCTTTGAGAAGTGTTTATAATCAAATTACTTCATTTATGGGTGGTAACCAATCAAGAAAACACCACAAAGCACTTATATTTCTAGGAGAAGTGTTTCTAATCAGAATACTTCATTTATGGGTGGTAACAAATCAACAAAACACCACAAAAGCATTTATGCTTCTATTAGAAGTGTTTCTAATAAACTTACTTCATTTATGGGTGATAACCATTCAAGAAACCACCACAATGTACTTATATTTCTACGAGAAGTGTTTCTAATCAAAGTACATCATTTATGAGTGGTAACCAATTAAGAAAACACCACAAAGCACTTACACTTCTATGAGAAGTGTTTCTACTCAGAATACTTCATTTATGGGTGGTAACCAATCAAGAAAACACCAAAAAATATTTATGCATCTATGAGAAGTGTTTCTAATCAAATTACTTCTTTATGGGTGATAACCATTCAAGAAAACACCACAAAGGACTTATACTTCGATGAGAAGTGTTTCTAATCAGGGTACTTCATTTTTGGTAGTAACCATTGAAGAAAGCAGCACAAAGCACTTACACTTCTATGAGAAGTGTTTCTACTCAGAATACTTCATTTTTGGGTGGTAACCATTCAAGAAAGCACCACAAAGCACTTATACTTGTATGAGAAGTGTTTCTAATCAGGGTACTTCATTTTTGGTAGTAACCATTGAAGAAAGCAACACAAAGAACTTATACTTGTATGAGAAGTGTTTCTAATCAGAGTACTTCATTTATGACTGGTAACAACCAAGAAAACACAACAAAGCATTTATGCTTCTTTGAGAAGTGTTTATAATCAAATTACTTCATTTATGAGTGATAACCATTCAAGAAAGCACCACAATGTACTTATACTTCTATGAGAAGTGTTTCTAATCAAAGTACATCATTTATGAGTGGTAACCAATCAAGAAAACACCACAAAGCACTTACACATCTATGAGAAGTGTTTCTAATCAGAGTACTAAATTTATGGGTGGTAACAACCAAGAAAACAACACAAAGCACTTATACTTCTATGAGAAGTGTTTCTAATCAGAGTACTTCATTTGTGGGTGGTAACAACCAAGAAAACACAAAGCATTTATACTTCTTTGAGTAGTGTTTATAATCAAATTACTTCATTTATGGGTGGTAACCAATCAATAAAACACCACAAAGCACTTATATTTCTAGGAGAAGTGTTTCTAATCAGAATACTTCATTTATGGGTGGTAACAAATCAACAAAACACCACAAAAGCATTTATGCTTCTATTAGAAGTGTTTCTAATAAACTTACTTCATTTATGGGTGATAACCATTCAAGAAACCACCACAATGTACTTATATTTCTACGAGAAGTGTTTCTAATCAAAGTACATCATTTATGAGTGGTAACCAATTAAGAAAACACCACAAAGCACTTACACTTCTATGAGAAGTGTTTCTACTCAGAATACTTCATTTATGGGTGGTAACCAATCAAGAAAACACCACAAAATATTTATGCATCTATGAGAAGTGTTTCTAATCAAATTACTTCTTTATGGGTGATAACCATTCAAGAAAACACCACAAAGGACTTATACTTCGATGAGAAGTGTTTCTAATCAGGGTACTTCATTTTTGGTAGTAACCATTGAAGAAAGCAGCACAAAGCACTTACACTTCTATGAGAAGTGTTTCTACTCAGAATACTTCATTTTTGGGTGGTAACCATTCAAGAAAGCACCACAAAGCACTTATACTTGTATGAGAAGTGTTTCTAATCAGGGTACTTCATTTTTGGTAGTAACCATTGAAGAAAGCAACACAAAGAACTTATACTTGTATGAGAAGTGTTTCTAATCAGAGTACTTCATTTATGACTGGTAACAACCAAGAAAACACAACAAAGCATTTATGCTTCTTTGAGAAGTGTTTATAATCAAATTACTTCATTTATGAGTGATAACCATTCAAGAAAGCACCACAATGTACTTATACTTCTATGAGAAGTGTTTCTAATCAAAGTACATCATTTATGAGTGGTAACCAATCAAGAAAACACCACAAAGCACTTACACATCTATGAGAAGTGTTTCTAATCAGAGTACTAAATTTATGGGTGGTAACAACCAAGAAAACAACACAAAGCACTTATACTTCTATGAGAAGTGTTTCTAATCAGAGTACTTCATTTGTGGGTGGTAACAACCAAGAAAACACAAAGCATTTATACTTCTTTGAGTAGTGTTTATAATCAAATTACTTCATTTATGGGTGGTAACCAATCAATAAAACACCACAAAGCACTTATATTTCTAGGAGAAGTGTTTCTAATCAGAATACTTCATTTATGGGTGGTAACAAATCAACAAAACACCACAAAAGCATTTATGCTTCTATTAGAAGTGTTTCTAATAAACTTACTTCATTTATGGGTGATAACCATTCAAGAAACCACCACAATGTACTTATATTTCTACGAGAAGTGTTTCTAATCAAAGTACATCATTTATGAGTGGTAACCAATTAAGAAAACACCACAAAGCACTTACACTTCTATGAGAAGTGTTTCTACTCAGAATACTTCATTTATGGGTGGTAACCAATCAAGAAAACACCACAAAATATTTATGCATCTATGAGAAGTGTTTCTAATCAAATTACTTCTTTATGGGTGATAACCATTCAAGAAAACACCACAAAGGACTTATACTTCGATGAGAAGTGTTTCTAATCAGGGTACTTCATTTTTGGTAGTAACCATTGAAGAAAGCAGCACAAAGCACTTACACTTCTATGAGAAGTGTTTCTACTCAGAATACTTCATTTTTGGGTGGTAACCATTCAAGAAAGCACCACAAAGCACTTATACTTGTATGAGAAGTGTTTCTAATCAGGGTACTTCATTTTTGGTAGTAACCATTGAAGAAAGCAACACAAAGAACTTATACTTGTATGAGAAGTGTTTCTAATCAGAGTACTTCATTTATGACTGGTAACAACCAAGAAAACACAACAAAGCATTTATGCTTCTTTGAGAAGTGTTTATAATCAAATTACTTCATTTATGAGTGATAACCATTCAAGAAAGCACCACAATGTACTTATTCTTCTATGAGAAGTGTTTCTAATCAAAATACATCATTTATGAGTGGTAACCAATCAAGAAAACATCACAAAGCACTTACACTTCTATGAGAAGTGTTTCTACTCAGCATAATTCATTTATGGGTGGTCACCAATCAAGAAAACACCACAAAATATTTATGCATCTATGAGAAGTGTTTCTAATCAAATTACTTCTTTATGGGTGATAACCATTCAAGAAAACACCACAAAGAACTTATAGTTCGATGAGAAGTGTTTCTAATCGGAGTACTTCATTTTTGGGTGGTAACCATTCAAGAAAGCACCACAAAGCACTTATACTTGTATGAGAAGTGTTTCTAATCAGAGTACTTCATTTATGGGTGGTAACAACCAAGAAAACACCACAAAGCATTTATGCTTCTTTGAGAAGTGTTTATAATCAAATTACTTCATTTATGGGTGATAACCATTCAAGAAAGCACCACAAAGGACTTATAATTTGATGAGAAGTGTTTCTAATCAGGGTACTTCATTTTTGGATGGTAAACATTCAAGAAAGCACCACAAAGAACTTATACTTGTATGAGAAGTGTTTCTAATCAGAGTACTTCATTTATGGGTGGTAACAACCAAGAAAACACCACAAAGGATTTATGCTTCTTTGAGAAGTGTTTCAAATCAAATTATTTCATTTATGGGTGATAACCATTCAAGAAAGCACCACAATGCACTTATACTTCTATGAGAAGTGTTTCTAATCAGAGTACATCATTTATGAGTGGTATCCAATCAAGAAAACACCACAAAGTACTTACACTTCTGTGAGAAGTGTTTCTACTCAGAATACTTCATTTATGGGTGGTAACCAATTAAGAAAACACCACAAAACAATATATGCATCTATGAGAAGTGTTTCTAATCAAATTACTTCATTTATGGGTGATAACCATTCAAGAAAGCACCACAAAGGACTTATAATTGGATGAGAAGTATTTCGAATCAGGGTACTTCATTTTTGGTGGTAACCATTGAAGAAAGCACCACAAAGAACTTATACTTGAATGAGAAGTGTTTCTAATCAGAGTACTTCATTTATGGCTGGTAACAACCAAGAAAACACAACAAAGCATTTATTCTTCTTTGAGAAGTGTTTATAATCAAATTACTTCATTTATGAGTGATAACCAATCAAGAAAGCACCACAATGTACTTATTCTTCTATGAGAAGTGTTTCTAATCAAAGTACATCATTTATGAGTGGTAACCAATCAAGAAAACACCACAAAGCACTTACACTTCTATGAGAAGTGTTTCTAATCAGAATACTTCATTTATGGGTGGTAACCAATCAAGAAAACACCACAAAATATTTATGCATCTATGAGAAGTGTTACTAATCAAATTACTTCTTTATGGGTGATAACTATTCAAGAAAGCACCACAAAGGACTTATACTTCGATGAGAAGTGATTCTAATCAGGGTACTTCATTTTTGGATGGTAACCATTCAAGAAAGCACCACAAAGGACTTATACTTGTATGAGAAGTGTTTCTAATCAGAGTACTTCATTTATGGGTGGTAACAACCAAAAAAACACCAAAAAACACTTATACTTCTGTGAGAAGTGTTTCTAATCAGAGTACTTCATTTATGGGTGGTTACAACCAAGAAAACACAAAGCATTTATGCTTCTTTGAGAAGTGTTTACAATCACATTACTTCATTTATGCGTGATAACCATTCAAGAAAGCACCACAATCCACTTATACTTCTATGTGAAGTGTTTCTAATTAGAGTACATCATTTATGAGTGGTAACCAATGTAGAAAACACCACAAAGTACTTACAGTTTTATGAGAAGTGTTTCTACTCAGAATACTTCATTTATGGGTGATAACCATTCAAGAAAGCACCACAATGCACTTATACTTCTATGACAAGTGTTTCTAATCAGAGTACGTCATTTATGAGTGATATCCAATCAAGAAAACACCACAAAGGACTTATACTTCGATGAGAAGTGTTTCTAATCGGAGTACTTCATTTTTGGGTGGTAACCATTCAAGAAAGCACCACAAAGCACTTATACTTGTATGAGAAGTGTTTCTAATCAGAGTACTTCATTTATGGGTGGTAACAACCAAGAAAACACCACAAAGCATTTATGCTTCATTGAGAAGTGTTTATAATCAAATTACTTCATTTATGGGTGATAACCATTCAAGAAAGCACCACAATGCACTTATACTTCTATGAGAAGTGTTTCTAATCAGAGTACTTAATTTTTTGGTGGTAACCATTGAAGAAAGCACCACAAAGAACTTATACTTGTATGAGAAGTATTTCTAATCAGAGTACTTCATTTATGGGTGGTAACAACCAAGAAAACACCACAAAGCATTTATGCTTCTTTGAGAAGTGTTTATAATCAAATTACTTCATTTATGAGTGATAACCATTCAAGAAAGCACCACAATGTACTTATACTTCTATGAGAAGTGTTTCTAAACAAAGTACATCATTTTTGAGTGGTAACCAATCAAGAAAACACCACAAAGTACTTACACTTCTATGAGAAGTGTTTCTAATCAGAATACTTCTTTATGGGTAATAACCATTCAAAAAAGCACCACAAAGGACTTATACTTCGATGAGAAGTGTTTCTAATCAGGGTACTTAATTTTTGGATGGTAACCATTCAAGAAAGAACCACAAAGAACTTATATTGTATGAGAAATGTTTCTAATCAGAGTACTTCATTTATGGGTGGTAACAACCAAGAAAACACCACAAATCATTTATGCTTCTTTGAGAAGTGTTTATAATCAAATTACTTCATTTATGGGTGATAACCATTCAAGAAAGCACCACAATGCACTTATACTTCTATGAGAAGTGTTTCTAATCAGAGTACTTAATTTTTTGGTGGTAACCATTGAAGAAAGCACCACAAAGAACTTATACTTGTATGAGAAGTGTTTCTAATCAGAGTACTTCATTTATGGCTGGTAACAACCAAGGAAACACAACAAAGCATTTATGCTTCTTTGAGAAGTGTTTATAATCAAATTACTTCATTTATGAGTGATAACCATTCAAGAAAGCACCACAATGTACTTATACTTCTATGAGAAGTGTTTCTAATCAAAGTACATCATTTATGAGTGGTAACCAATCAAGAAAACACCACAAAGCACTTACACATCTATGAGAAGTGTTTCTAATCAGAGTACTAAATTTATGGGTGGTAACAACCAAGAAAACAACACAAAGCACTTATACTTCTATGAGAAGTGTTTCTAATCAGAGTACTTCATTTGTGGGTGGTAACAACCAAGAAAACACAAAGCATTTATACTTCTTTGAGAAGTGTTTATAATCAAATTACTTCATTTATGGGTGGTAACCAATCAAGAAAACACCACAAAGCACTTATATTTCTAGGAGAAGTGTTTCTAATCAGAATACTTCATTTATGGGTGGTAACAAATCAACAAAACACCACAAAAGCATTTATGCTTCTATTAGAAGTGTTTCTAATAAACTTACTTCATTTATGGGTGATAACCATTCAAGAAACCACCACAATGTACTTATATTTCTACGAGAAGTGTTTCTAATCAAAGTACATCATTTATGAGTGGTAACCAATTAAGAAAACACCACAAAGCACTTACACTTCTATGAGAAGTGTTTCTACTCAGAATACTTCATTTATGGGTGGTAACCAATCAAGAAAACACCACAAAATATTTATGCATCTATGAGAAGTGTTTCTAATCAAATTACTTCTTTATGGGTGATAACCATTCAAGAAAACACCACAAAGGACTTATACTTCGATGAGAAGTGTTTCTAATCAGGGTACTTCATTTTTGGTAGTAACCATTGAAGAAAGCACCACAAAGCACTTACACTTCTATGAGAAGTGTTTCTACTCAGAATACTTCATTTTTGGGTGGTAACCATTCAAGAAAGCACCACAAAGCACTTATACTTGTATGAGAAGTGTTTCTAATCAGGGTACTTCATTTTTGGTAGTAACCATTGAAGAAAGCAATACAAAGAACTTATACTTGTATGAGAAGTGTTTCTAATCAGAGTACTTCATTTATGACTGGTAACAACCAAGAAAACACAACAAAGCATTTATGCTTCTTTGAGAAGTGTTTATAATCAAATTACTTCATTTATGAGTGATAACCATTCAAGAAAGCACCACAATGTACTTATTCTTCTATGAGAAGTGTTTCTAATCAAAATACATCATTTATGAGTGGTAACCAATCAAGAAAACATCACAAAGCACTTACACTTCTATGAGAAGTGTTTCTACTCAGCATAATTCATTTATGGGTGGTCACCAATCAAGAAAACACCACAAAATATTTATGCATCTATGAGAAGTGTTTCTAATCAAATTACTTCTTTATGGGTGATAACCATTCAAGAAAACACCACAAAGAACTTATACTTCGATGAGAAGTGTTTCTAATCGGAGTACTTCATTTTTGGGTGGTAACCATTCAAGAAAGCACCACAAAGCACTTATACTTGTATGATAAGTGTTTCTAATCAGAGTACTTCATTTATGGGTGGTAACAACCAAGAAAACACCACAAAGCATTTATGCTTCTTTGAGAAGTGTTTATAATCAAATTACTTCATTTATGGGTGATAACCATTCAAGAAAGCACCACAAAGGACTTATAATTTGATGAGAAGTGTTTCTAATCAGGGTACTTCATTTTTGGATGGTAAACATTCAAGAAAGCACCACAAAGAATTTATACTTGTATGAGAAGTGTTTCTAATCAGAGTACTTCATTTATGGGTGGTAACAACCAAGAAAACACCACAAAGGATTTATGCTTCTTTGAGAAGTGTTTCAAATCAAATTATTTCATTTATGGGTGATAACCATTCAAGAAAGCACCACAATGCACTTATACTTCTATGAGAAGTGTTTCTAATCAGAGTACATCATTTATGAGTGGTATCCAATCAAGAAAACACCACAAAGTACTTACACTTCTGTGAGAAGTGTTTCTACTCAGAATACTTCATTTATGGGTGGTAACCAATTAAGAAAACACCACAAAACAATATATGCATCTATGAGAAGTGTTTCTAATCAAATTACTTCATTTATGGGTGATAACCATTCAAGAAAGCACCACAAAGGACTTATAATTGGATGAGAAGTATTTCTAATCAGGGTACTTCATTTTTGGTGGTAACCATTGAAGAAAGCACCACAAAGAACTTATACTTGAATGAGAAGTGTTTCTAATCAGAGTACTTCATTTATGGCTGGTAACAACCAAGAAAACACAACAAAGCATTTATTCTTCTTTGAGAAGTGTTTATAATCAAATTACTTCATTTATGAGTGATAACCAATCAAGAAAGCACCACAATGTACTTATTCTTCTATGAGAAGTGTTTCTAATCAAAGTACATCATTTATGAGTGGTAACCAATCAAGAAAACACCACAAAGCACTTACACTTCTATGAGAAGTGTTTCTAATTAGAATACTTCATTTATGGGTGGTAACCAATCAAGAAAACACCACAAAATATTTATGCATCTATGAGAAGTGTTACTAATCAAATTACTTCTTTATGGGTGATAACCATTCAAGAAAGCACCACAAAGGACTTATAATTTGATGAGAAGTGTTTCTAATCAGGGTACTTCATTTTTGGATGGTAAACATTCAAGAAAGCACCACAAAGAACTTATACTTGTATGAGAAGTGTTTCTAATCAGAGTACTTCATTTATGGGTGGTAACAACCAAGAAAACACCACAAAGCATTTATGCTTCTTTGAGAAGTGTTTCAAATCAAATTATTTCATTTATGGGTGATAACCATTCAAGAAAGCACCACAATACACTTATACTTCTATGAGAAGTGTTTCTAATCAGAGTACATCATTTATGAGTCGTATCCAATCAAGAAAACATCACAAAGTACTTACACTTCTGTGAAAAGTGTTTCTACTCAGAATACTTCATTTATGGGTGGTAACCAATTAAGAAAACACCACAAAACAATATATGCATCTATGAGAAGTGTTTCTCATCAAATTACTTCATTTGTGGGTGCTAACCATTCAAGAAAGCACCACAAAGCACTTATACTTGTATGAGAAGTGTTTCTAATCAGAGTACTTCATTTTTGGGTGGTAACAATCAAGAAAACACCACAAAGCATTTATGCTTCTTTGATATGTGTTTCAAATCAAATTACTTCATTTATGTGTAATAACCATTCAAGAAAGCACCACAATGCACTTATACTTCTATGAGAAGTGTTTCTAATCAGAGTACTTAATTTTTTGGTGGTAACCATTGAAGAAAGCACCAAAAAGAACTTATACTTGTATGAGAAGTGTTTCTAATCAGAGTACTTCATTTATGGCTGGTAACAACCAAGAAAACACAACAAAGCATTTATGCTTCTTTGAGAAGTGTTTATAATCAAATTACTTCATTTATGAGTGATAACCATTCAAGAAAGCACCACAATGTACTTATACTTCTATGAGAAGTGTTTCTAATCAAAGTACATCATTTATGAGTGGTAACCAATCAAGAAAACACCACAAAGCACTTACACATCTATGAGAAGTGTTTCTAATCAGAGTACTAAATTTATGGGTGGTAACAACCAAGAAAACAACACAAAGCACTTATACTTCTATGAGAAGTGTTTCTAATCAGAGTACTTCATTTGTGGGTGGTAACAACCAAGAAAACACAAAGCATTTATACTTCTTTGAGAAGTGTTTATAATCAAATTACTTCATTTATGGGTGGTAACCAATCAAGAAAACACCACAAAGCACTTATATTTCTAGGAGAAGTGTTTCTAATCAGAATACTTCATTTATGGGTGGTAACAAATCAACAAAACACCACAAAAGCATTTATGCTTCTATTAGAAGTGTTTCTAATAAACTTACTTCATTTATGGGTGATAACCATTCAAGAAACCACCACAATGTACTTATATTTCTACGAGAAGTGTTTCTAATCAAAGTACATCATTTATGAGTGGTAACCAATTAAGAAAACACCACAAAGCACTTACACTTCTATGAGAAGTGTTTCTACTCAGAATACTTCATTTATGGGTGGTAACCAATCAAGAAAACACCACAAAATATTTATGCATCTATGAGAAGTGTTTCTAATCAAATTACTTCTTTATGGGTGATAACCATTCAAGAAAACACCACAAAGGACTTATACTTCGATGAGAAGTGTTTCTAATCAGGGTACTTCATTTTTGGTAGTAACCATTGAAGAAAGCACCACAAAGCACTTACACTTCTATGAGAAGTGTTTCTACTCAGAATACTTCATTTTTGGGTGGTAACCATTCAAGAAAGCACCACAAAGCACTTATACTTGTATGAGAAGTGTTTCTAATCAGGGTACTTCATTTTTGGTAGTAACCATTGAAGAAAGCAACACAAAGAACTTATACTTGTATGAGAAGTGTTTCTAATCAGAGTACTTCATTTATGACTGGTAACAACCAAGAAAACACAACAAAGCATTTATGCTTCTTTGAGAAGTGTTTATAATCAAATTACTTCATTTATGAGTGATAACCATTCAAGAAAGCACCACAATGTACTTATTCTTCAATGAGAAGTGTTTCTAATCAAAATACATCATTTATGAGTGGTAACCAATCAAGAAAACATCACAAAGCACTTACACTTCTATGAGAAGTGTTTCTACTCAGCATAATTCATTTATGGGTGGTCACCAATCAAGAAAACACCACAAAATATTTATGCATCTATGAGAAGTGTTTCTAATCAAATTACTTCTTTATGGGTGATAACCATTCAAGAAAACACCACAAAGAACTTATACTTCGATGAGAAGTGTTTCTAATCGGAGTACTTCATTTTTGGGTGGTAACCATTCAAGAAAGCACCACAAAGCACTTATACTTGTATGAGAAGTGTTTCTAATCAGAGTACTTCATTTATGGGTGGTAACAACCAAGAAAACACCACAAAGCATTTATGCTTCTTTGAGAAGTGTTTATAATCAAATTACTTCATTTATGGGTGATAACCATTCAAGAAAGCACCACAATGTACTTATTCTTCTATGAGAAGTGTTTCTAATCAAAGTACATCATTTATGAGTGGTAACCAATCAAGAAAACACCACAAAGCACTTACACTTCTATGAGAAGTGTTTCTAATCAGAATACTTCATTTATGGGTGGTAACCAATCAAGAAAACACCACAAAATATTTATGCATCTATGAGAAGTGTTACTAATCAAATTACTTCTTTATGGGTGATAACCATTCAAGAAAGCACCACAAAGGACTTATACTTCGATGAGAAGTGATTCTAATCAGGGTACTTCATTTTTGGATGGTAACCATTCAAGAAAGCACCACAAAGGACTTATACTTGTATGAGAAGTGTTTCTAATCAGAGTACTTCATTTATGGGTGGTAACAACCAAGAAAACACCAAAAAGCACTTATACTTCTGTGAGAAGTGTTTCTAATCAGAGTACTTCATTTATGGGTGGTTACAACCAAGAAAACACAAAGCATTTATGCTTCTTTGAGAAGTGTTTACAATCACATTACTTCATTTATGCGTGATAACCATTCAAGAAAGCACCACAATCCACTTATACTTCTATGTGAAGTGTTTCTAATTAGAGTACATCATTTATGAGTGGTAACCAATGTAGAAAACACCACAAAGTACTTACAGTTTTATGAGAAGTGTTTCTACTCAGAATACTTCATTTATGGGTGATAACCATTCAAGAAAGCACCACAATGCACTTATACTTCTATGACAAGTGTTTCTAATCAGAGTACGTCATTTATGAGTGATATCCAATCAAGAAAACACCACAAAGGACTTATACTTCGATGAGAAGTGTTTCTAATCGGAGTACTTCATTTTTGGGTGGTAACCATTCAAGAAAGCACCACAAAGCACTTATACTTGTATGAGAAGTGTTTCTAATCAGAGTACTTCATTTATGGGTGGTAACAACCAAGAAAACACCACAAAGCATTTATGCTTCATTGAGAAGTGTTTATAATCAAATTACTTCATTTATGGGTGATAACCATTCAAGAAAGCACCACAATGCACTTATACTTCTATGAGAAGTGTTTCTAATCAGAGTACTTAATTTTTTGGTGGTAACCATTGAAGAAAGCACCACAAAGAACTTATACTTGTATGAGAAGTATTTCTAACCAGAGTACTTCATTTATGGGTGGTAACAACCAAGAAAACACCACAAAGCATTTATGCTTCTTTGAGAAGTGTTTATAATCAAATTACTTCATTTATGAGTGATAACCATTCAAGAAAGCACCACAATGTACTTATACTTCTATGAGAAGTGTTTCTAAACAAAGTACATCATTTTTGAGTGGTAACCAATCAAGAAAACACCACAAAGCACTTACACTTCTATGAGAAGTGTTTCTAATCAGAATACTTCTTTATGGGTAATAACCATTCAAAAAAGCACCACAAAGGACTTATACTTCGATGAGAAGTGTTTCTAATCAGGGTACTTAATTTTTGGATGGTAACCATTCAAGAAAGAACCACAAAGAACTTATATTGTATGAGAAATGTTTCTAATCAGAGTACTTCATTTATGGGTGGTAACAACCAAGAAAACACCACAAATCATTTATGCTTCTTTGAGAAGTGTTTATAATCAAATTACTTCATTTATGGGTGATAACCATTCAAGAAAGCACCACAATGCACTTATACTTCTATGAGAAGTGTTTCTAATCAGAGTACTTAATTTTTTGGTGGTAACCATTGAAGAAAGCACCACAAAGAACTTATACTTGTATGAGAAGTATTTCTAATCAGAGTACTTCATTTATGGCTGGTAACAACCAAGAAAACACAACAAAGCATTTATGCATCTTTGAGAAGAGTTTATAATCACATTACTTCATTTATGGATGATAACCATTCAAGAAAGCACCACAATGCACCAATACATCTATGAGAAGTGTTTCTAATCAGAGTATTTCGTTTATGGGTGGTAACCAATCAAGAAAACACCACAAAGCACTTATATTTCTTTGAGAAGTGTTTCTAATCAGAATACTTCATTTATGGGTGGTAACAAATCAAGAAAAAACCACAAAAGCATTTATGCTTCTATGAGAAGTGTTTCTAATCAACTTACATCATTTATGGGTGATAACCATTCAAGAAACCACCACAATGTACTTATACTTCTATGAGAAGTGTTTCTAATCAAAGTACGTCATTTATGAGTGTTAACCAATCAAGAAAACACCACAAAGCACTTACACTTCTATGAGAAGTGTTTCTAATCAGAATACTTCATTTATGGGTGGTAACCAATCAAGAAAACACCACAAATCATTTATGCATCTATGAGAAGTGTTACTAATCAAATTACATCTTTATGGGTGATAACCATTCAAGAAAGCACCACAAAGGACTTATAATTTCATGAGAAGTATTTCTAATCAGGGTACTTCATTTTTGGTGGTAACCATTGAAGAAAGCACCACAAAGAACTTATACTTGTATGAGAAGTGTTTCTAATCAGAGTACTTCATTTATGGATGTTATCAACCAAGAAAACACAACAAAGCATTTATGCTTCTTTGAGATGAGTTTATAATCACATTAATTCATTTATGGGTGATAACCATTCAAGAAAGCACCACAATGCACCAATACTTCTATGAGAAGTGTTTCTAATCAGAGTACTTCATTTATGGGTGGTAACCATTCAAGAAAGCACCACAATACACTTATACTTCTATGTGAAGTGTTTCTAATCAGAGTACATCATTTATGAGTGGTAATCAATCAAGAAAACACCACAAAGTACTTACACTTTTATGAGAAGTGTTTCTACTCAGAATACTTCATTTATGGGTGATAACCATTCAAGAAAGCACCACAATGCACTTATACTTCTATGACAAGTGTTTCTAATCAGAGTACGTCATTTATGAGTGATATCCAATCAAGAAAACACCACAAAGGACTTATACTTCGATGAGAAGTGTTTCTAATCGGAGTACTTCATTTTTGGGTGGTAACCATTCAAGAAAGCACCACAAAGCACTTATACTTGTATGAGAAGTGTTTCTAATCAGAGTACTTCATTTATGGGTGGTAACAACCAAGAAAACACCACAAAGCATTTATGCTTCATTGAGAAGTGTTTATAATCAAATTACTTCATTTATGGGTGATAACCATTCAAGAAAGCACCACAATGCACTTATACTTCTATGAGAAGT
>CAXKVX010003539.1:0-22757 GCA_964058865.1 Eleocharis quinqueflora | reverse complement strand
AGTCTACGCTACATTCTATGATGAACATTATTAATGAAAGAACTTGTATAACATACATGTTTTCAAGTGCACCACATTTTTGAAACAGCTAGTATGAACACTTATTTCAACTAATATGAAGAGAGAAAAAATATTATTTAGTCTACACGCCTCATCTATGATAAATATTATTAGTGAAAGTATTTTGTCATACATGTTTTCAAATGCACAATATATTTGAAACAGCTAGTATGAATACATTTTCAACTAACATGAACACTTTTTTTAATTTAGTCTTCCACATATTCTGTGATTAACATTATTAGTTAAAATATTTTGTATATCGTACATATTTTCAGGTGCATAACATACTTGAATAACTAGTATGACAGCTAATTCAACTAATATGTACATTTTTTATTTAGTCTAGATACGAGATATGAAAGGATAATGTGTAGAATTGAAGCGTTCAGAAGAGTGTGCGGTCCAACTTGTTATTTTTTGTTCACTTTTGATTATTTGACTCTTTTTTTTACATTTGACAAAGTTAATTAAAAGAATGAAGGTGAATTTTAATGATGCCAATAATTACCTCTTGAGTGTGTTTTCTTATTTATGTTTGCCACTCGTGCTTCCCATGTAAGAAATTCGGTTGATTCAAAAGTATAAATGGGCTTAAACATAATGGAACCAATAAAATTAAGTGTTGGGTTTAAAATTAAAAAAAAAATATTTAAGAGCTCCAATCCATCATACAATAAAAGCTTTCATAGGCCTACCTAGATTTGGATATTTCAAACTCTGGCCCAAAAATATACCTATTTAAATGGGAAAAAAAAATAGTCTCTAGCTCAAAATACATGAGTTTAGGATCAATTTCATATTAAAAGGCCATAATATAGTTTGTACAATAGAAAAATCTATTTGTATTTCTAGGCTTGCGCATGCCTAATGGGCTTTTTTCTTGTTCATATCTGCATGCTGGAGGATTGATAGATTTAATTGGGTTTTCAAATCAGGAAAGAAATTTTTTGCATCTTTTTTTAGTAGTGCTGATAGCACCCGTAAAATATAGGACATTCGATTAAATTTGGACGGTTCTAATTTTATAATACAAAAGCATTTCTAAATCATATAGTTGACGGTCAGCTATCCAAATTTAATTCAGCAGTTCAGATTTTATGAGCACAAAGAACACCCAAAAAATGAGTGCAGAGAATACTATTCCTTTCAAACCAAGGGTCGAAGAATGTTAATAGGATTCAATATATCTTATAGTGGGTTTAATATTTTTCTATCATTTTATCTCACTGTCAAATATATTTAAGTATACTAAAAACTTGCAAAAAAGAAGAATGGAATTATTTATTTTATTTTCGACAAATTAAAAGCTCCACATCTTCTAGTTTTTTTTATGCTAGTTAATATTTCTCGTCTGTTTATCCCCTTTGTTTTTTCTAAATTTTCTTCTTATTTTTTTTCCTTTTCTTGTTATTTTGTAAATACTTGTACAAATTACTGATTCCGCTTATCATGCAACTAATGAAATTTGAGGACTAGATCCTCACCTTTCTTTCAAAAAAAAATTTGTTTGTGACTTATATGCAATTTGATCAACATTTCAACTTAATTAATTTGAATTAAATTGCTACTGCAGCAAAATGATATTATCGCTATCATACCGCGTCAACGAAGTTACATATAATTTTTTTGACAGCGAAGCCCGTAGGCATGTTTCCATTCATAACAGAGAGTTTTGCTACATTACATGGTGAATAGGAAAAGTAAACCCAGTGTAGTGTTCATTGATTGTTCTACCCAGATAAGCTAAGTTGTGGGCAATATTGTTTCTATTCCTAGAGATATGAGTACAATTGAAGCCTGGACAATCTCTAATAGTCTGATAAGCATCCATAACATGACGATAGGCCTGCCAGGTGGCCGAAATTGGAGGGTCCTTCGAATTCATTAGGAAGACCAGTTGCCTGCAATCCGAGATGAACATGCAGTGAGAGATACCCATATGTTTTGCAGTCATGAGGGCCTCACATAAAGCAACAGCTTCAGCTTGGAAAGCATCAAAAGCATCAGTGGGGCCAAATGAGTAGCATATCAAGGAGCTCCCAGAAGAGAACACATAGCCAAAGCCTCCAATGTCAGGATAGACGTGTGATCCATCGATGAAGCAGGAGGTGTCATTACTTTGATCCCAGACGCGGGGTATTGCAGGCTCGGTGCTCTCATGCAGGATAGGAGGGGTGAGATTCAATAGGGTGGCATCATCTTGTAACTGAAGAGCATTGCAGAGTACATTCTGAGGGGGGGTTGGGACCTTGTCATAGACCATTTTGCATCTTGCCTTCCACAACGACCACAGGATGTTTAGAAAAAGACAGGCGTGCCTTTCATCAAGTTGAGTAAGAATCAGGGCAAAAATCTGAGAGTGTGTACCTTGCATATCGTGAGTTCGGATGGCTAAAGGAGAGATGAACCAGACCTGGCGAGGGAGTGTGCATTTGAATAACATGTGTAGGATATCCTCATTGTCATTTCCACATGTAGGGCATGCAGAGGATGGTGCAATGCCTCTATGGTGTAGGAAGGACATAGTGGGGATAGCAGAGTGAATCAGTTTCCATGCGAATAGTTTTATCCGAGGAATGACCCCTGATATGCCCCAAAGGTTATCCCAGAAAGATTTATCAAGGTAGGGCGGGAGCTGCACGATTTGTTCGGTGTTGGGAGCTAATAACTGATATGCTTTTTTGAAACTAAAGATCCCATTTGTTGCATATGTAAACATAAGCTTGTCAGGCACTGAGGATGTAGCAGGAGTTGTGGTGTGCAGTTTTAGAATGGACAAGGTGTGGAAGGGACCGAAAATAGCCTGCAGCTGCGGTACATTCCACGAGCCCGTCTCAGGCAGCAGTAAGTCTTTGACATGAAGTCGTCGATTTGTTACGTTCGCCAGCGGTATGGTTCTCCATAGTGGGAACCACGGCTGATGTAGTGCCCTACATGTTGTACCGTCCCCAAGAACCCATTGAAGATGCGGGGCTAAGGTGTCCCTCTCACGCATCATGCCCCTCCATAGGCGCGTAGAGGAGCATGTTCTATTTGTGTGCCATAATGTAGATCTAGGACAATATTTCGAGATCATAACACGGGGCCACAGTGCGTCGTATCCTGAGGCTATCTTCCAGAGATTCTTTAGTAGCATTGCTCTGCACATAAGGTTAATGTCCCGAGCCCCCAGCCCCCCCATTCCTTTTGGCATAGTGATAGCGTCCCACGTAGTGCCTGCTAGATACCGACCTTCAGTCTTGCCCGACCAGAAAAAACGCTTGATCTTACTCTTGATTTTGTCCATGACTGTAACATGTAATGGCCCAGATGCAATAGTGTACACTATCGTAGCCTCTAACACTGATCGAATTAGGATAAGTTTCCCTGCGGTCGATAAGTAACGCGCCTTCCACGAGTTCAGGCGACCATCAATCTTATTTAACAGAGGAGTAAACACAGAGGGGGAGCTGTCACGGATGGGACAACCCAGGTATGTTTCATTGGGTGGGCCTAGGTCCACCCGCAACAGATTGAGGACAATAGATCTGGCTAACTGGGTGGTAGCGTGAGAGAACCATATTTTTGATTTCTCTTGCGAGATTTGCTGACCAGAGATAGAGCAAAAGAAGTTTAGTACCCGGGTCATGACAGAAACCTCACGCGGCTCGGCTCGGCCCAAAAGTAACAGATCGTCTGCATACATGATACTGCTCAGAGTTGGCGCCGTGGCTGCCAGCTTCACACCTGAGAGGGTGCCTTTGTGAAGCTCAGCTTGTAACAGACGTGTCAGTAGCTCCATGGATAGAATAAAAAGGTAGGGCGATAAAGCACAACCCTGGCGTAATCCCTTTTTCGGAGTAATGAAACCACTACCTGAGCCGTTGATGAGAAGAGTGTACTTAGGAGAGGTTACACAGGCAAGAACCCAATTCACAAAAATGTCAGGGAAACCGAACAGTCGAAGAAGGTCTGACAGAAAAGGCCAGGACATTCTGTCGAACGCTTTAGACAGATCTGTTTTGAGGCAGAAATCTTGTCTTTTGTAGGATGCCTGGCTGAAAGAATGGAGTACCTCTCTAGTCAGGATGATATTATCTGATATGTCGCGCCCTGCTACAAAAGCAGACTGATTATTGCTGACAAGAAGTGGTACCAATGGTTTCAGCCTTGCAGCCAAAATTTTGGAGATGATTTTGTATATGACATTACACACACTGATAGGTCTAAAATCAGTGACAGAGGAGGGAGAAGTTGATTTAGGCACCAGAACTATGTTTGTATGGGATATCTCGGAAGGCATAGAGGAGGTCTGAAAGAAATGCCGAACCTGGGTGGTTATCACTGGACCTAGTAGATGCCAGAATGTTTGCACGGCTCTGGCATTTAAACCGTCGGGTCCAGGAGCGCGGTCCGGACCCAAAGTGAAAACCGTCATGGTAATTTCTAAGTCAGTAGGAGAGGCCATCAGGGATTCAAAGTTGGGCTGGGGGAGGCCCGTAAACGTTGCTTTGATTGAGTTGTCGAGATAGGCAGTCCAGTTTGGCAAATAGCTTGCAGGGGCTTGGAAGAGCCTTTTGTAATGTGAGACAAACATTTGCCTGACATGCTCCTCATTTGCAATCCAAGTTCCATCATCTAGCCGCAGAGAAAGTATTGCATTACGCCTCCGGCGTACTACTGTGGTTGAGTGGAAGAATGTAGTATTACGGTCTCCCTCACTTATCCATCGCAGTCGAGATCTCTGGTACCAGTAGGCTTCCACTTCCTTTTGGACCTTGTTATATTGACACTGAATAGCATTCTGGAGGGGTGCAGAGTTGGGGTCTAGTGGGTGCATTTGGGCAGAGGTCATTTGCATTTCGAGTTCTTTGAGTAACTTGTCCGGAGGAGTTGTGGTGCGCAGCCAAGCCCGTACCCCTCTCTTTATCTCCTTAGTGACAGTTCCCCAGCCTCCCTGGGCTTGTCTTACACTATCTGCGAGCATCTCCGGGAATTCCTCCCTGCTCATCCACCAATTTTCAAAACGGAAAATCCTGGGGGATTTGATAGGGGAGGAGTGGGTGCGCAGTAGTATGGGGTGATGATCACTGTTGAAAGCAGGCAGATGAAACACACCAGATTTTGGGTATTTTAGGGACCACGCAACCGTAGACATGGCACGGTCAAGACGTTCAAGTATCAAGCTGCCGCCTTGTCGTTTGTTTGACCAAGTGAAAGCAGGGCCTTGGTAACCCAAGTCGATAAGCCCCGACTGGGATATCATGTCAGCAAAAGAGGAGTTGTTTTGGTTAGAAACAGAGCGTCCCCCATATTTTTCAGTAACGGAGGCAACAGCATTGAAGTCCCCAATAACACACACAGGCAGAGGTTGTGAAGCGGTATAATATGTTATTCGTTCCCATATGTAGCCATTCGCTGCATGGCTGGAGTCACCATAGATCATGCCGAGTATCCACGGGGTCCCCCCCTGACCCGAGGTGATTTGCGCGAAAATGAAATGGTAAGATTTTTCTAGGACAGAGACAGAGAGGGCAGGATCCCACAGAAACCACAGACCACCAGAAGCCCCAACAGATGGGACTATTTCCGAGTTCCAGTTCCCTAATTTCCTAATTCTCAAACTAGCTTTCCTTTTGTTGCACTTCGTCTCCGAGATGAACACGAACGAAGCACAAGTGCAGTGGAGGTATCTCTTTAGTGTAGAGATTGTCGCGCGGCCTCCACTCCCGCGACAATTCCATGAGAGAATATTCATTGGGGGGGTGGGGGCGATTGAGGGCTCGCCTGCCTGGCCCGTTTGGTAGAAGGGTTGATTATTTCAGAGAGAGAAAAGTTGGTGCTGACTGTCGACTGGGTGTTGATGGACACATGCTGCAGTTGCAAGGAGACAGCATTGGTGGAAAGGTGTTGTAGGCTGAGACCTTCGTTCTAGAGGTAGTACTGCACTTTTTCTACACAAGGGAAAACCAGGAGGGGGATGCATTGTTGTGGTGAGGGGTTGCTGAGCTGGGCCTGCTGCCACCGAGGCTTGCTCTTCAGAGTCCACGGGGTATTGCGTTCGGGTCACAGAAGGAGCAGGAGAGGGGTCGACAGTATTGACATTATTTGGTTTACAAGGTGTATTAGTGGCAGGGCAATGTACTGGTACCAGTGGGGCTTGGTTAATCCATTGACCTTTCTGAGCCTGCAGAAGCATAGGTATTTCGGGTCGATTTTTGTATTCACTGGAATGAGCCATGCGAAGGATTTTGCCATATGTTGCACAGGAAGACTGATCATGCCCCAGACAACCACAGTAAAGACAAATGCGCTGGACTCTCTCATAGACTAGGAATATGGTTAGGGTACCCAACAGCGGGTAAACAATAGAGAGTTTATCCCTGAGAGGGTCGTTCACAGGATATGTTACCTTAACTCTGATCACAGGCTTACCATTGGCAGTGGAGTGCCTGAAGTCTGATATACGAGGCCCCAACTGAGAGGTGATGAATGTGAGACCGTCATTATTCAGTGCGCCCGGCGGGATGTTATGTATTTGGGTCCACAGTTCGATGCGACTAGGGAATTCAGGTGTGAGATCAGCAGGCCCACGGGCCTGGCGAAGTGCAACGGGATCAGTCCGATAGAACCAAGGTTCTTTATAAATTACACTGTGCATTTCTTCTAAAGAGAGGAACTGGACCAAGAATGTGTTCTTTGCAACCGAGGAGATGGTTGTGCTGTGGTGTACCCCCCATAGCCTTATCATTGCTGCCACAAAGGTGGTGTTGAAGACGATTCGGTCAGTGACCACTCGTGCTACGATCGCAAGGTTCCAATTTATGGTGGGAGTTGCATTGGCAGGTAGGATGAGATTATCATTTGAGGAATTTGATGGCTGGAGAGATGCGAATAAGGAGGAAAGCTCATCTTGGGGCTCAGCCATAGAGCCGACTAGTTCTTGCTGGACTAATCCAAAATGGGGAGAGAGGGCTTCGTTAGGTGAGAATATGGAATGGTTGAAATAAGGGGGTAGATTTTTGGTAGGTGGGCCTATTAAAGTCGTTTGCTGGTAGGTAACAGAAGGATAGTGTATTAATGGGCTTCCAGTATCACTGACATTCAGTTTTGGGCCTGATAGCCGACCGATTGGAGAGAGAGATTGGACAGGCAATTTTGCAGGGGGTATAACAAAAGAGGAGGTAGTGTCAGGGGCAGAGAGAGAAGGATTAGGCAGTATTTGGATAGAGCCTACCCGTACTCTCGTAGATTTGACAGAACGGTTCCCCGAGGCGGCATCCACATATGATGCTTGGCTAGTATTAAGTGGGAGAGTACCAATGCATATCTTGCATATCTTGCATGTCTGGAGCTGGCAGGTATACGGCCGCGTTTGCCCGAAGGTCACTCCATTGGGAAGGTTTGGAGTACTTGCCATCATGGAGACCACTGCTGCGTTTTGGGGACCTGTACCCATAATGTTGGGTGGGTCTGGTGTACCATCCAAGGACATAGAGCAGATCGGGGAGGTGTGGGATTGGGCGACCACTTGCTCCATTTGGCACGGTTGAGCCCATGCCGTGGGGGGTAAGTCGGGATGCCGAGAGTTTAATCCACACGAGGGCAGAAAAATTGACCCAGAAGGGTGGGGAGGGGGCGGGAACACATCCGGGCCAGTGGTACAACTATACCCCCGAATAGTTATTTTACTCAAAGTCCAGCCCCCGTGAAGACCCAGGATCAGCCAACCTAGGAGAAGATGGAGCGAGGGGGTGATTATTGCCAGTCTAAGTGAGGATTTGTCGCTTCCCAGCAAATTATCTCGATCCACAGCGTCCAAAATGCCGAAGGGGCTGACGACCTGATTGAAAAAATGAGGATGCCAATAGTCTATTGGGTAATCAGAGATGGTGATAAGGACTCTGAACATGTGTTGTAAGCGAGATCGGGTTACAGCATTTGACCAGTGGGAGGGAGTATATCCAATACCGGTGGCGAGGTGGGACCACTGTTGGAGGAGTGATTGGGTTTGGACGTCAGCTGGCAACTGGAGGAGGAGTCTGTCGGCAGATAATATTGAGAGGGAGTAATCTGAGGGAAGACCTCCGTAGTTGTCAGACACGAATGATATTATTTGGGATGTTGTGGCCTGATGGGTACCAGTAATTGGAGAGAGGAGTACAGTATTGCGCAGGTTTGAGATTACCTCTCGCCGGGGCTGATCAGATTTGAGGAACTGAAACTGATAAATCAGTTGCGGCGGCGTTGGAAAGGGGGTGTTCTGCATTGTAAACGAGCGGCGTTGGTCAGTTCTGCCGGTATAGTAGACCTTGCCTGATGATTCAATGACAGAGATTTGCAATGATGAGGTCTGCAGTGAATGTTGTAGCTTGCTTGTGTTGTTGCCAAAAGGAGTTAATGGTGGAGCCAGGTGGAGTTAAATGCTGTTGCCAGACGGAATTAATGGGGGTGGAGAGTGGGTTTTCGTAGTTTATTTGGGAAGAGCTTTGAAACTTTAGTGTTGCATTAATGGCTCGTTCGGGGTAGCGGATGCATTTAAAAAGCTTGTGCAGTGAGGGAGTAGGGTAGAGGAGGGGAGTAGGGTAGAGGAGGGGAGGAGGTTTGATCCGGCGAAAGCTCTCACAATTGTCTCACAAGAAATGTGAATTCGTCCCTTATGGCATTCAATGTTTTGCTGCACTCACAACTAAATTTGTTGGAATACATGTCACATGTAAATGTATTGTATTATCATATTGTATGCTCCCTTTGGAGAAAGAAGTTACATATAATTGGGTCTCCATGAAATACCGTAGCATATATATATATATATATATAATATGGCTACGGTGATATGCATAGTTAATGAGCATCCGTGCTATGCATTTTTTTTCGTCGGATTGCTTTAATCAACACCAATTTAAGTTGCCTAATAAATTCTTCATATTGAAATCTAGTAGGAAATCAAATCTTGTGATTTTTAGAGGTTTCTAGCTATTTTTTAAAAACAGTCCTGAAGAGGTCTTTTTTTTAATATTAAACAGAGCTGTTTTTTAAAAAATATTTAAAAAATACCTAGAAATCTCTACAAAATCATGAAATTTGGTTTCCTACTAGATTTCAATATGAAGAATTTATTGGACAACTTAAATTGGTGTTAATTAAAGCAATCAAGCGAAAAATAAAACACATAGCACGAATGCTCACTAACTAGCATATCACCATAGCCAGATTCTATATATATATATATATGCTAAAATACTTTATAAAGCACCAATATTCATATACTTTAGGCTCCTATCTCGAGATACAAAGTGCAAACATCCGGTCAAGACCATTGAAAATATTCTTCATACTAACATCAATTTGGAGACCAAATTTTATATTTTTTGAAATTTTTTTACTATTTTTCGGATGGGTGAAAAGTTGGTTAATTTGGAGGTCTGTAAATCGTTAGATTAATGAATTTTCCACCTATCCGATAAAATAGTAAACAAATTCAAAAAAAATGTAAATTTTGGTCTTTAAATAGATGTTAATATGGAGAACATTTTCAACGGTCTTGATCGGTCGTTTTCACTTTGTATCTCGAAATACTAGTCTAAAATATATGAATGTTGGTGCTTTATAAAGTATTTTAGCACAACTCTATATATATATATATATATATATATATATATATATAAGTTAGGGTGCTCCATGGAGCACTAAACCACCCATGCTCTACATCGTATCTCCAATTTGAAAACTCCAATGACCGATCTGAACCATTTAAAATGATCTACATATTGAAATCTACTTGGATATTTAATTATACATTTTTTGAATTTTTGTGCTATTTTTTAGAGGTAGTAAAATCACAAATTTTGTTGGTCCAGAAACCATTTGATCTGCAACTTTTTTACCTCCTTAAAAATAGCAAAAAAACCAAAAAAATGTAAAATTCAATCTCCAAGTAGATTTCAATATATAGATCATTTTCAACTGTTCAGATCAGTTATTAGAGTTTTTAAATTAAAAATAACTGACGTGAAGCACGAACTGTTTGGTGCTTCATGGAGCACCCTAGCCTATCTATATATATATATATATATATATAATCAAATTAAAAAAAAAATGCACAAAAAAGTAGCTATATTTCATCAAAATAGAAAGACAGAGATGATTACAGCTATATGGTCCAATCAAAGAAGCAACATAATCCATTCAACGACGAAATTATAGTTTAAAAAAAACAAATAAGTAGTAGCACGTGTGGTTGCTTCAAAAGTATAATTGTAACATAGCTGTTGCACGTGTGAGTTGGATCCATTGTCGGTAGTTGCTAGCTAATTTCTCGATTAATCAACATTATTTAATTAATTTACAATAGAAGTCAATAGTATTTGTCAAATATTAATAAATCTACTTGCCAGAAGCTTCAATTGCTTTGTATAATTAGTAGTCAGTCGTGTGACCTGATTGAGAAGTAAGAAGTTTCCTTGCAGCATCATTTATTTTAAAATTTTAAAGTATAATATTTCGTAGATATCACATTTGATACTAATTATTAATATCGATTTTTTATGCATTTTTAGTTGAGTTATCATGCACATTATTTGAGTTATTATGCATGTTATATCATAATTATTTCAGTACAAAAAATAACATGTATAACTATTTCATTACAAAAAATAACATGCATAATAACTCAAATAATGTGCACGATAACTCAACTAAAGGTGCATAATAAAATCGATAACATGTATAACTATTTCATTACAAAAAAATAACATGCATAATAACTCGAATAATGTGCATGATAACTCAATTAAAAATTCATAATAAAATCGTTATCAATAGTCGGTATCGAATATGGTATCTACGTATCAGCTCCCAATTTTAAAATATCGGAGAGAGAGAGTGTGTGTTTGTGTGTGTGTGAATGCATAATTGATTGTATATAAAAAAAAATGTGGCTAATGCTAATTAAATTAATGCACTTGGTTATATTGCACGGTTGGTTGGCTTGATATTAGTAATAAATTAATACTGTTAGCGCAACTTGCTCAAGTTGTTAGCACAGTTCGTTGATGCAAATTAAGTTGACAGATCTGACATTGAAATTTGAAAGTTACAATTATTGTTTAAGCTATTAGGTGAGAAAATAAATGTATTGTTGTATTGTTTCTACATTTCTTGTAAGTTGCTTTTCCTTTATATTTTCTATAACTTAATTTTTTATGCTGTTTTCTTGAAACTTTGCTATTAATTAAAACTGCAATAAGAATATTGCATCATTATCATGCAATTTAATTTGCAAAAATCATTTGGATTAATGGAGGTCATTAATTTCACATTTCCTACAAATAGGTATATCACGACTATATATGATAATATAAAAGGGAAATTGATGACCACAAAAAGACAAAAAAGAGTTTCGTTTTCTCCATGGTTTAAGAAAGCAACACTTTTGAATCTTGGTAAACATAATGATGTCTCCTTTAGATTTTATTTGAAATATAGCGGTACAATTACTAGTCTTCTCAAATCGTCAAATGATATAATAATTTAGTATTGTATAGAGGGGTCCGGGGGCTAGTTGGGTGGCTCGTGCGGACTCGAACAATATCGACGTTTTTTGGGTAATGAGTCGGGGGTTTGTGTGACGAATGGAGCAACGTCGGTATTTTTCGGATGTTGGGTCCAGTCTGTTCTCGGTCGGGAAGCGTCAGTTTTTGGGTGTTGGAACAGGTCGGGTGAGATCAGGTCCGTTAGCATTTAGTCGAGCGAGATTGCATCAGGTCTCGGATTGGACAGTGTCGATAATTTTCAGGTGTTGGGATGGGACTCGGGTCGGGCTGGGTCAGGTTGTGTTTGGATTGGACAATTGAATTTCGAGTTTGGTATCATCGGTTTTTTTTTGGGTGTTGGATCGAATCAGATGAGATGAGTTCGAGATTCGGGTCGAATCAGACATTCCCGACGTTGACTTTTTGTTAAAGATAAATGTCAGTTCGAGCGAGTCCGATCAATTTGACATAGAAATATTGTTCAATTTTCTTTCTTAACATTTATTACTCTCTCAACCCGCATACTTACTGGATTGTCTTGGATCGGGTTGGATCAAATTTCGGATAGTCGGGTGTTGCTTTAGATCGGATTACGAATTGCCTTATTAGGTTATGGGTCTTCTCATGTCGGGACCGATCGAATTTCGGATCGTCAGGTGTTGCTTCTGCTCGGGTTACGGAACGTCTCGGGTCGGATCGAGTCACGTTTGTGTCGTTAGGTATTGCTTTGAATCGGGTTACAGGTCGGCCAGATTTCGAGTCGTCAGGTGTCGCTTTGGATCGGGTTACGAGTTGTCACATGTCGGGTCGGGTCAGATTATGATCGTCATGTGCCCCTTTAGATCAGGTTACGAGTCGTCTCGAGTCTGACCGAATCGAGTTCAAACCATCAAGTTTCATTTTGAATCGAGTTACAGATCGCCTCGGATCGAATTTGAACATTCAAAATGTTTTTTCCAATCGAGTTACATATCATCTCAGATCAGATCCATCGGATTCAAATGTGTTTGACTTAATCAAACAAATCAGATCGGATTTGAACCAAATCGGGTGTGACGAGTATCTCTGAGTAGGATCGGTTCTACTACATCTAGTATTGTATTTGTACAATTGTACATACCCAGACAGAAACAAAAAGGTCACTAGTTATCTTGACATGATTATTTGTATTCTTCTTTCAAAGTGCATCTCTTACATCCACCCTCAATCATGCAAATATTTTCTCTCTAGTGTAAAATCCTTTCCGGCTAAAGAAAATAAGAAACAAAGATGCGTCAGGAAATTTGGCATTTTGCAAAATATCAAGGTATTTACTATTCAACATCCTGTTCAGAAAACATTAGTTATTTGTTAGCATTATAGGTGTACAATAAGTAATTGAGTTATCAATCAATAAAGGACATTAGAATTTTTTTTTAAGTTAGGTGCATGCCAAACAAAAATCTTCATTACATAAAGTTGACCTAGCTAGTTGTGTAGAAATAGGGGCAGCCTAATTTTTCAAGGGTCCCATTATTGAATTTACATTTTTTTAGAATAATCGAATGGTTTACACAACTTTGAGATTCGTGCGCATAAATTTTAAAATTATGTAAACCGTTCGATTATTATTTCGCCATTAGAAATACTTCACAGAATATTCACTCCCCATTATTTCGCTTTAGAAAGTTTTGGATTTGCATATAATTACATAATGGCATGACTGTTGCATACAATGATTATGATTTGATTTTAATTAGCACATCCAACCAAAATTTTTGTTTTGATATTCCGATCAATTCACCTATAGAGGACCAATCAGAATTGAATATCTCAAAAGGAAAAAAAAAACAAGAAACAAGAAATCACAATTATTTGAACCCATATTGGAAGTATTTTATTTTTATTATTAACATGTGACACGATCAGAACCGTCAGATTTGAGTTATGGAAATAACTTTTACGCTTGGATATCGTTTTTACTGTAAGAGACAGTTTTTATGTATTGATTTTATTATAGCGGACAAATATATTTGATATAGTGGTATACCGAATCCTAATTCCTCGTTTTGTGCCTCATCCATATTAGCAATAATACGTGCAAGAATAAAAAGGTGTAGACTCAATAATGCATTATATACAAAAATATTATTTGTTCAATATTAACAGTGTTACTAATTATTGAGTTGGATGGATGTTAACATTAAAAATCAATACTAAAGTCATCTTTCAAGCTTTGCTTGCACGTATGGCGTTATTTGATATATATATATATATATATATATATATATATATATATATAGAGGGGGATCCATTGGCCTCCTTTTTCGTAGCCTCCTCTAGCCTCCTCGTCAAAATCAATGAAAATGGTCGATCCAGACCGTGAAAACATTCTTCATACTAATATAGATTTAGAGACCAAATTTTAGATTTTTTTGATTTTTTTTATTATTTTATCGGACGAGTTGAAAATTGGATTTATCTAACGACTTATAGACATTCAATTTTCAACCCGTCAGATAAAATAATAAAAAAATTCAAAAAAATTTAAAATTTAGTCTCCAAGTCTATATTAGTATAAGTAATGTTTTGAACGGTCCGGATCGGTCATATCATTGATTTTGGTGGAAAATATGGCTGGAGGCTATGGAGTGGAGGCCACGGATCTCCCCTCATATATATATATATATATATATATATATATATATTCTTTTTCTTTTTCTTTTTGTATCAACAGTAATTATGCTGAAAGATAAAAATTATGTTCCGTTGATGAAAATTATGAATTCGTCCCTGCACTTTGACAATGATTATTTGATCACAATCTAAACAATGAATTTTTAAATTAAATGATAAAAATATAAAAAATAAAAAATCTGATAGACATATTCATAAAATTGGTACATTGATTGTGTTTATAATTTCTTCCAATTTACGTGTCATTTTATATTTCATCCATCATAAGCCATCAAATTTGATGCAATTTTTAGTGGCTCATAATTATTTCTTTATGAAAAATGAAATGGCATTTAAATTGGATGAACTTTAAATACAATAAATTTATAATTTCAAGAAGATAACGATAATTTTTAAATAAACCGTGCTTGCGGTTCAATCCAACAATCAATTTTAAATGGTTTTCACCAAAGTGATTTTAGAGACACAACCAACTAATTTGTAACAGCACCTAAATGATGCATTTTCTTTGCGCAGTAAATTAGCTTTGTCAGTATCTTACAAATCAGTGTACTGATTTGATCATGCATTATATAGGCGAAGAGGAGCAGCACATAATGTCTCTAGCTTTTTTATTTTTTTTTTGATAAAAAGTCTCTAGCTTTTTTTTATTGAGCAATGGTAAAAATCTTTTCATGCTGCTGTCAGATGTTGCTCTTTTTTGCAAAGTGGAACATTTAAAATTTACAACAGGGAAATTATTCAATGTTTTTTGTTTGGTTATTATCACAACTAAATAAAGTGAAACCTAGTTATGAAGTGGGACACATTCTATGGTTTTATATTTTGGATCTAAATCTGCTGCTTGTATTTGAGGCGAACAGGATCCTGTTTGGCTCAATCCTGTTTGGCAAATCGATCGACCGTCACGAACGGTTGTAATTTGATTCAGGGGGCAAATGCTTTGACCGTTAAAACTTGTTCAGTTGTTAACAAGTAAAGTTTTAAAAGTTGTGTATATTAAGGCAATGTGAGCAGTTGTTAACAAGTAAAGTTTTAAAAGTTGTGTATTCAATAACTAGTTCAAATTATATCAATTACTTCCCTGTCAGAACTTGTTCAGTTTAAGTTAATTAAAAATATTGCAATTGTTAGGCATTGCTCATGAAAAAAATAGCTATTGAAAAAAAGTTAGAAATTTATAATGATAAAATATTTTTTTACCTACATTAATTTTATATTGACTTAATTTTGAAAAAAAAATATGTTTAAATGCTAAAAAAGATTATAATGATAGGTAACATAATTAACCATGATTTTCTTACTTTAATTTCTTTCCAAAGGAAAAAAATGAAAAATATACATATATTGAATTGACTAAATCAAACACATATATATATATAGAGAGAGAGAGAGAGAGAGAGTTGTGCTAAAATAATTTATAAAGTATCAAACTGCAAATACTTTAACTCATATCTCGAGATACAAAGAGAAAATGGTTGGTCCGGAGTGTTGAAAATGTTATTCATATTAAAATCTATTGAGAGACCAAATTTTATATTTTGCAGAATTGTTTTACTATTTTATCTAATGGCAGAAAATTTTCTTGATCTAACTATTAATAAACCTCCAATTTTACAAAATTTTCCCAATCCTAATAAAGTAAAAAGTTCTAAAAAATGTAACATTTGATCTTCCAATTGATTTTAGTATAGCAAACACTTTCAACGGTCTGAATTAGTCATTTGCTCTTTGTATTTCGAGATACGAGTTTGAAGTATATGAACTTTTCTACTTTATAAAGTATTTTAGCTGAACTCAAATAAATTTATTAGAATTTGAACTCAAATACTTTTGAGTTAAAAGCACGGAAGGATTTGGTGCTCGTAGGAGCACCATTGCTTTACTCGTCTTGATCCAAATTCGTTTATTATGATGCAGATACAAATATAGTTTTAGAATTATTGTTTCTAACTATATCTCGGTTTACATTTTTAGATTAATCATATCAATATAAATGAAGAGATAAAAAATAAAATCACACAAATGATATAATAAATTATCTGATATATCTATATAACTTACTTCTTTTTTCTTTTTCTTTCTCAGCCTCTTCATTTCTCCACATTCACAGTATCCTTTTGTTTGCCTTCACAGTCTCCTCTTCATCTTTGTATCCTTTTTTCTCTGGTTGGATAGTCACCCACAATTTTTTTTAAGATATTATCGATTCATCTCTTATGTGAAACAGAATACATTAAAATTGTGAGTATTTGTGATAAATAATTTATTATTTTTTTATGATGTAAATAACTTCTTAATAGTGTAAAGAGTTATTTCTTAAAGTTTTAGATCATTAAAAATCTTATACATATGTAATTATCTTTTATGTACGAATTTTTTATATAGTGACAAAGACAATAATCTTTATGTAGGAGATGGCATGTCAAATTTGAAATTGAAAATATCATATAATTGAAATTTAGGTTATTTGATTCACATTTTTATTAAAAAAAATAGAAAATGATATAAAAGTATTAATGTTATCAAAAGTGCGGTAGTAATACTAGCTTATGGGCATATTCCCGAATTCATTTTCGGTGAAGTATTTCACAAGGTAAAGTACTTATTCAATAGTGCACATGACTTCGAAATTCGCACGACGAATATCGATTTTATGTGAATTATTGAATAAATACTTTATCCTATGAGATACTGTTCTCAAAGGGAAAATCAGTTTTGCGGTTATAGTGTTTAAACCATCTTAAATAAAAATCTAGTACTATTATTTTTTGAGAAAGGTCCATAACATTTGTGTAAATTTGGTTTGACACACTTCATTGTTAGTTGGGTCTATTAAACTAGTTTGCTTAATTGGGGATCTAATCATCTAACCATTCACTATTAGAATCTTCTAGAACTAATCATGACACTATTGCAATTTACTAGTTCATATATGTTATACAAAAATAAGAGAAATTTAAGCACTTTGTTTTCCTTTCTTTGGTTGTAGTGCTCATTGGCCAATTAAGCCATTTGTTGCTCTCAATTGAAAATAGTGGATCCACCATGAGGTACCTTATTGTGCCTTGAAGAAGCGACAAAAAGAAATATTTGGTAAACAAAATAAACTCAGCTTATATATCAGTTTATAGTCTAAAGACATCTCACACTCGATTTCAATTCAGCACCAAAAATTCTTTTACACTAAAAGTCATCATGCCACATAACATGTTTCCACTATATGTGGAAAAGAATAAACGGAATTTGAATCATGCCACATAACATGTTTCCACTTTGTTTTTTTTTCATTTTAATTTTTTATATTTATATTTCTTTTTTACTTTTACTTTTACTTTTATTTCTTTTTTATTATTTTCCTTTTTCCCTATTTCTTTTTTTGTTCCATTTTTTATATATATTTTTTCATTTTTTATTTTTTCCTTTTTTCTTTGATAAATCAGAGAGGGGCTAAGTTTAATGACTACCACAATAATTAAAAAATTCGGACTAAATTGTAAATTTCTCAATTCAAGCAGTTCAATTAAAGTTTAGAGTGACATTTATCTAAAAATGAATTTTGAGGTGGCACATATCCAAATCCCTCTAACAAAAATTATTATTCAACACAAGAGAGGAGATGATACAGTGGTAACCGGTAAGGTGTTTTGATGGAAAGTGACTTGTTTTATATTTGAATTCTCTTCATGCTTCATTTTCCACTTATTTTCCAGCGATTTAACAAAAATTATCAGCAAATTCATCGGTTAAAGTGAATAAAATAATAGAATACACCACTTCTTCGATAAAGTATTTGATACGCACCTGATCGAGGAGCATCTGAGTATCAAAACTATTAGATACAAGTGTAATAAGTTTGAAGTGTGCATGCCATATTTTGAACTTATATATATATAGAGAGAGATTCAGATCGTGCTTATGGTATTTATATATGGAGTTAGGCTATAGTATATATATATATATATAAGCACAAAGCTCTATCATGTTTATGATCATATCTTGATTTCAAAATGGAAATGCAAGATTCGAATCATTGAAAATATTGTTCATACTAAAATCTACTTGGAAACCAAAATTTTCATTTTTTATTTTTTTTACTATTTTATCAGATAGGTAGAAAATCGATTAAATTTGAAGATCTAGATTACTTAATTTAGTAACTATCCAATAAAATAGTAAAAAAAAAAAACAAAAACAAAAATTTTGATTTCTAAATAAATTTTAATATGAATAAAATTTTCAACTATTCTAATAAATTTAATATATTGTGCAGCTTTCCGTACTGCACAATACCTTTGATCTCGTACTGCATAAACACAGTGATATCTCGTGCATCTTGATTTGTGATATTTCATTATGTTTTCAAAATAAGTTAGTTGTGAATAGAATTGTCATTTCATCAATTTATTGGCATTTATATGCGAATATATAGGAATTTTTCCAACATTATATTATAATACTTACACATCAAACATATAATATATGCAACATAAATTGATGTGACAACACATGTTCGTAATCTACGAGAAATTCACGAGCAAGTATATCAAAATTTGAAGACAACATACAAGAAATACACCTAAGAGAATCAATTTGTTGAATGAAATTAGTTCATTTTATAATTCACTGAATATATAAGAGCTCCAAGTGGAGGTTCCGGCTCAGATTTGAAATCAGTGAAAATCAAAGACTACTGAGAAATTTTATGTCACTTCGATAATATTTCAGAATAAAGATCACTCATTTATTCTTAAAAAAAAATCTCATTTTGCTACTTAGCAGTTACTAAATTATTTATCGCAGCCTCTCCTTGCAGAGTAGTGATTTGGGACCCGTAGTGCGTCATCTTTATTTATTTATTTATTTTTATTACAATTGAGTGTAACTCAGCATGCACGCTAATTTAGCTACTTCAGATTTTCGCATCATGATTAAAATTCCATACTAGATATTTAGTCAGGGATACTAAATTACTTACCTTTTTTATCAAAGATTGTGTACCATAATCTCTCACTAATATTTATTACAGTAAAACCTTAAAATTGTATTTTATATCTGTGTGTCATAGTAAAAGACTAACAATAATAACAACAGTACTAATTAAAAACTACAGTAAAAATCATAACAAATTATTAAAAATTAATTTTAATAACAAAACCACAATTAAATCACTTCCAAAAATAATCTTAACAGATTATTAAAAATGTATCAAAGACAATATAAATCATTGCAAATTCATTTTCAATAACTTTCAAGTTAGTAATGGTCAGTATCACGTACAAATTGACACCACCACTACTTGATGAAATTCCCCTCAAATTAGACAAACTGAAAAAGACATGCTTTCAATTAAAATGTAGGAATAAAAAAATATCATACATGATTTTGTACATTTATAATTACTCTACACATGTTGTATAGAAAAACGATATTGATATATAGATGGGTAACTGGATTCAGCTGATACTTGATACCTTATCTTACAAATATATATATATATATATATATATATATATATATATATATATATAAAAATATTTTTTTGATATATACTTGTATAGAAAAACGATATTGATATATACTTGTAAAGAAAAACTACTTGGAGATTAAATTTTATATTTTTTTGAATTTTTTTGCTATTTTTTAGAAAGGTATGCAAATCACAACTTTTGTTGGTTTAGAAACCGTTTGATTAGTAATTTTTCTTCCTCTTTAAAAAAATAGCAAATAATTTCAAAAAAAAAAAATTCAATCTCCAAGTAGATTTTAATATGTAGATCATGTTGAACGGTTCGGATCGGTCGTTAGAATTTTTAAATTGGAAATAATGAATGTGGAGCACGAGCGATTTGGTGCTCCATGGAGCACCCTATCCTTTCTCTATGTGTGTGTGTGTGTGTGTGTTTCATTTTTCATTCGGGACCAGAAATATGTGCATTGTCCCGGTAAGAATGAAATAATAAAAGAATTGTACCAACTTCTGAACTATATATAACTTCAGAAATTAATTGAATTTAGGGTTTGTGTCTTTGTGGGGGGTCCATGACCTCTATTAATAGGGACTCCTGTGACCCATAATTAGACCTCATGCATTCATGATATATCTCATGTATATTTGTGAGATGTTAAGGAGCAAAAATTCAAACTTGAATGGGATATTGTAGCCTTGTAATGCAACAAATATTGCTATCATAGACCCCTCCAGTGCTCTCTTCAAGTAATCCTCTGCAATAAATATCAATTTGATCTCCCTACAATTACAAGGCTCCATTACAATTGTTAGTTTGTTACAAAGCCTCCCGAACCAGATTTTCTGTCGCGTAGCAGGAATGAACGATCAAGATTCTCTGCGCTGTAGGTTACGGACGGTTCAGATTTAACTCAGGAGGTTTGGTATTATAAAGTTTAACTTGCACGAATCTCAATGCAAATAAAAAATAATGACTTACTGTGCAGCACGCACAGTATTTTTACTGCGCGGTAAAAGATCTCATCTCCCAACACACACAAACGTGCCATTTTTTAATGATCTAAACATTAAAATAAACAAATAATTATTATTCTTTATATGGCGAATATTTTTTATTATAATTGCCAATTAATTACATCATTTCAAAATAATATATACTCGTACAATCTTAAATTGTATCATTGGTCAAATCTTTTTATAAAAAAAATCAAATCGAATTAAATTCACATATATACACGATTAGTACAGTGTAGCGAAAATGAAAGAATTGAAAATAACATCTTGGATTTGTACATAAATGCAGTCAATAAATTACAGATGATCTGTCTATTTGTTTGCACAAAGACAACTGCATATACATGGCATTATTGTTAGTTTGTAATAATCTAGAAGTCAATAATACGATAAATTATCATAAAGCTTTGTTCATGAATTGAGTGATTAATTAAACTGTCATTTTGTTACCTTAAGTATTATTGAATTTATGAATCATTCCTTTATCTGACTTGAGTCAATAACTGGAATTGTGAAACTTCATAATACAGATGATATATATTCTTAAAAGTCTCTAACCAAGGTAATTAGCAGGAACACTAATTTACCGTTACAAGGTTAGAATGTGGATTAAAAGATGGTTAAGTTTTACAAACCATAGACATGAGATGTCGTTTTAATCACATGAATACATGTTAGAGGAACATGGTATTTGACAGACCTCGAATGAAACATTAAATGGAATTGTGTACGTGTCATTAATGTTTTCATTCAGTGTTAAGTTCTAAAGTATGAGGTATTCATCTTTCCTACTAAGAGATGTGTATGTGTGATTGTTATCTAACGCTGTCGGTAAAACGCAGTCATAACGGTAACTTTTCGGTATACATAGCTTAGTTGAGGTAGTAATGGTTTACTGAAAGTACTATTGTCCCTCGTATCTTGATACGAGTTACAGTATCACTGGGCCCCTTGATAGAGTAAGATTATCTGCATGCGGTATAATTACAAGAGTAGTTATATTTGATAAGTCTGCTCAAGATCGAGAAAATATTAAGTTTGCAAGGATGACACACACCTGCCTTGAAACTAATCTAATACTGTGAGACGAAAGAATCAACACGACTAAAATGTTTAGTGGATCGTGATATTGCATAAGTACAACATCGTCTGTGTAATTGGATGGTCATAGCGCAGATGTCAGATGCCTCCTATGATTATAGAAATTAAAATGGTTTTAATTCTATTTACCAACATAACACGGATCCTATTGGGTCACACCGCATAGGAGTTAAATCAGAGAATCTTAATGATTAATTATAAATAGTTATAATTAATATTATGATGATTATAATTAATTATATATGATATGATTAAATTATATATGTCATATAAGATGACAAGCAAAAACAACGGTTGAATTTATAAACGTATACGATACGTTGTATAAAATCATACCGCAACCAAACAAATACCAAACCCTGAGAAATATAATTGTTGAGAACAATTATATGTTTATGTATATTTATATATTTTTAATTTAGATTTTAATTATAGATTATGGTTTTGAATTTGGAATTAAAGTCATTATCAAATTAAAACCTTAATTAAAAATTAATTAAATTCGTAATTAAAAATAAATAAATAAATATAAAAAAAAAATGTGGTCGGCATGCCAACTTGTGGCATGAAAATATCAAAGTGTTGATATGTATGAAATGTCATCAAACTTATCCATAAGGGGTATTTTTGTCCTTTCACATTTTTAAGGGTAATTTTGGTAATTTGGCACCTCCTCATTTTACTATAAATAGAGGGGTAAGGGGAGAGAGAAAGAAGCACCAAAAATCGATTCGTACTCGGTAACTCGGATTCGTATCGATAAATATATTTTCTCTATTTCTCGTATACGGTTGTTTACGGGATTCGGAAAATAGTATTTTTGTGTTAGAGCGGTATTCCATATTTTGGATAACTGTGATTCACGAAGATATTTTATTTAGTCCGTATCTCGGTGAATAGTGTTTTTGCGGGATTTCTGG
>CAXKVX010003538.1:0-19950 GCA_964058865.1 Eleocharis quinqueflora | reverse complement strand
TATCTTTGTGTGTTATTTCCATGTCTTTAATGTAAGCTAATTATATTCAGTCAGCTTGGATTGGCTGCTTCGTTGATACCGATCTCAACGACGGATTCAGGTTTATTATTTTATGCACAGTTACACGGATAATGTCAGAAGACAAGTAATCTGCTAATAATTAACTAGAGAAATTTTACTAAAAGGTAAAGTGAGAACAAAGAGACTGATAGATGGAGGGGTGCCAAATGATACTTTTGATTTGATTTGGGCACTTAAGATACCTCAAAATAATAAAAAAATTTCTTTGGCCAATGATCAAAGGAAAGGTATTAGTGAGAAGCAATTTGATACAAAGGGGATGGCAAGAGATAGCAGTTGTGTATTTTGCACACATTTTGAAACTATACCACATCTATTCTCACTGTGCAGGCACACTAGGGTTATTTGAAAATGGGTCCTAGATACTTTTCAAATTCATATAATACCCAGAAGTTTTATGCATCCATTTCACCTATATGTACAACTTAATTCATATCAAAGAAATTGTTTTGGTCATGTTTGTGCAATCACACTATGGATTGTATGGTTACATAGAAATGAAAGCTGTTTTCATCAAAAGGAAGATAAAGATATTAAATGTGTTTGTCTCTCATACTAATGGATTGTTATGGTATTGGACAGGTAATTGGAAAGAAGATTTGCAAAGACAACTGAAATTATGGAGGCAATAAAAGAAAACAACAGCTTCAAACAAGAAGTATGGTGCCATTAAATTCTAAGATGGAGAATTAGAAGGGATTTAATAATTGCTAATGAAGCTACAAACTTATATTAATTTTCATTTTCATTTTTCTTTGCTGAGCCGGGAACATTGAATGTGTTAGTAAAAAGAGTAATAAGATCTGAAGTATATTGCAGTACTTGGGATGTTGTTAGGGGGGGGGGGGGTTAAAGAACATGAAATAAAAAATTGCTATAGATAGCAGTAAGTAACCAGTTTCTCAATCCTAAGACTGGTGCCAAAAACGGTTATAAGGACAACATATCACATAGGGATATAGGATGAAATGAGGAGGATGAAGTAGTTTTGACCGTTCTACTTTGAGTAATTCATTTAAGTGTTGTAATTATTCAACAAAACACCACGAAAAAATAGAATACCATTCTATGCACTTCATGTTCGAATACTTAATTCATGAGTAATTTTGATCAGAGTATTTCATTAATGGATGGTAACCATTAAAGAAAACACCACCTCATCCTACTACGAGAATTAGTTCAGATCCGATTACTTTATTTATGAATGGTAACAATTTAAGAAAACACCACAAAGCATCTTATGCTTCCATGTGAAGTGTTTCTGATTAGTGTACTTCATTCATAGAAGGTCACCATTACAAAAACCACCAGAATGCATCTTATCCTACTACAAGAAGTGTTTCAGAACGAATCACTTCGTTTATGTGTGGTAACGTTTCAAGAAACCCCACAAAGCATCATAACATACTATGAGAAGTGTTTGTTTTACGAATACTTCTGTTAAGTGTTGTAATCATTCATCAAAACACCATGAAGAACCATAGAATGCTACTTTATGTGCTTTATGTCGGAGTACTTGATTTATGAGTGATTCTAACCAGATTACTTCTTTTATGGATCACAATCATTAAATAAAATATCACAAATCATCTAATCCTACTACGAGAAGTGCTTCAGATTCAATTACTTCATTTATGGGTGGTAACCATTCAAGATACCCCCATTCAAGATTCCCAGAACGAATTACTTCGTTTATGGGTGGTAACGTTTCAAGAAAACCACACAAAGCATCACAGCGTACTACGAGAAGTGATCGTTTTGCGAATAATTCAATTAAGGGTCGTAACCTTTCACTAAAACACCACGAAAGAGCATAGATTACCACTCTAGGTTCTTCATGTCCGAGTACTTCATTTAAGGGTGGTATATATTAAAGAACACAGCACAAAGCATCTTATCCTATTAGAAAAGTGTTTCAAATTCGATTACTTTATTTATGGATGGTAACGTTTCAAAAAACCCCACAAAACATCATAGCCTACTACGAGAAGTGTTCGTTCTGCGAATACTTCAATTAAGGGTCGTAACCTTTCACTAAAACACCATGAAAGAGTATAGATTACCACTCTAGGTTATTCATGTCCGAGTACTTCATTTAAGAGTGCTATATATTAAAGAACACAGCACAAAGCATATCCTATTAGAAAAGTGTTTCAAATTCGATTACTTCCTTTATCGGTGGTAATGTATCAAGAAACCTCCACAAAGCATCATATGTTACCACGAGAAGAGTTTCATATCCATGTACATCCTTTCAGTGTTGTAACCATTCACTAAAACACCACGAAGAAGCATAGAATGCCACTTTATATGCTTCTTGTCTGAGTAATTAATTTACGAGTGATTCTGATCAGATTATTTCATTTATGGGTAGTAACCATTAAAAAAACACCACAAAGCATCATTTCATACTACGAGAAGTGTTTCGGATCCAATTGCTTCATTAAGGATGGTAACCATTAAAGGAAACAACACAAAGCATCTTATGCTTCAATTAGAAGTGTTTCTGATCAGCGTACTTCATTTATGGGTGCTAACCATTCAAGAAAATACTATTAAACAACTCATCCTACTAAGAAAAGTGTTTTTTTATGAGATTTTTTCATTTATGAGTTGTAACCTTTCAAAAAAGCTCCACAAAGCATTATATCTTACTTCAAGAAGATTTTATTCTCCGAGTACTTCATTTAAGAATTGTAATCATTCACTAAAACATAACGAAAATCATAGAATACCACTCTATGCACTTCATGTCTGAGTACTTAACTTATGAGTTATTCTGATCCGAGTACTTCATTTATGTGTGGTAACCATTAAAGAAAACACCACAAAGCATCTTATCCTACTACGAGAAATATTTCAAATCCGATTACTTCATTTATGCATGGTAACCATTCATGGAAACACCACAAAACATCTTATGCTTCTATGGGAAGTGTTTGTGATGAGGGTACTTCATTTATGGGTGGTAACCATTAAAGAAAACACCACAATGCATCTTATCCTACTATGATAAGTGTTTCAGAACGAATTACTTCGTCTATAGGTGGTAACATTTCAAGAAAACCCCACAAATCATCATAGCATATTAAGCGAAGTGTTTGTTCTACGAACACTTCAGATTACCACAAAAGAGCATAAATTACCACTCCAGATTCTTCATGTCCAAGTACTTCATTTAAGGGTGGTTAACATTAAGGAAAACAACACAATGCATCAAATCCTATTAGATAAGTGTTTCAGATCCGATTACTTTATTTCTTGGTGGTAACCATTCAAAAAAATACCACAAAGCATCTTATCCTACTACGAGAAGTGTTTCTGATGAGGACTATATTTATGGGTTGTCACCATTATAGAAACACCACAATGCATCTTATCTTACTACGAGAAGTGTTTCAGAACGAATTACTTCATTTATGGGTGGTAACGTTTCAAGAAAAACCCACTAAGCATCATAGCGTACTACGAGAAGTGTTTGTTCTACGAATACTTCAATTAAGGATGGTAACATTTCACTAAAACACCTTGAAAGAACATTGATTACCACTCTAGGTTCTTCATATCCGAGTACTTCATTTAAGGGTTGTATATATTAAAGAACACAATACAAAGCATCTTACCCTATTAGATAAGTGTTTCAGTTTCGATTACTTCATTTATCGGTGGTAATGTCTCAAGAAACCTCCACAAAGCATCATATGTTACCACCAGAAGAGTTTCATATCCATGTACTTCCTTTAAGTGTTGTAACTTCACCAATACACCACGAAGAAGCATAGAATCTCACTTTATGTGCTTCATGTCTGTGTAATTGATTTATGAGTGATTCTGATCAGATTATTTCAATTATGGGTAGTAACCATTAAAAAAACACCACAAAGCATCTTATCCTACTACGAGAAATGTTTCAGATCCAATTACTTCATTCATGGGTGGTAACCATTCAAGAAAACACCACAAAGCATCTAATGCTTCGATAGGAAGTGTTTTTGATGAGGGTACTTCATTTATGGGTGGTCACCATTACAGAAAACACCACAATGCATCTTATCCTATTACGAGAAGTGTTTTCAGAATGAATTACTCTGTTTATGGGTGGTAACGTTTCAAAAAAGCCCTACACAAGCATCATAGCATACTACGAGAAGTGTTTGTGCTATGAATACTCCAATGTGTGGTAACCTTTCATTAAAACACCACGAAAGATTATAGATTACGACTCTAGATTCTTCATGTCCGAGTACTTCATTTAAGGATGACAAACATTAAAAAAACAACACAAAACATCTTATCCGAATAGATAAGTGTTTCAGATCTGATTACTTCATTTACGGGTGGAAACGTATCAAAAAACCTCCACAAAACATCATATCTTATCACGAGAAGAGTTTCTTATACAAGTACTTCCTCTAAGTGTTGTAACCATTCAACCTTCTTTTATATCTAAAGAAGCATAGAATGCCAATTTATGTGCTTCATGTATGAATACTTAATTTATGACTATTTCTGATCAGATTACATCATTTATGGGTCGTGACATTAAAGAAAACACCACAAAGCATCTTATCCTACTACGACAAGTGTTTCGGATCCAATTACTTTATTTATGGGTGGTAACCATAAACACCACAAAGCATCTTATGCTTCAATAAGAAGTGTTTCTGATCAGCGTACTACATTTATGGGTGTTAACCATTCAAGAAAATACTACAAAATAACTTATCCTACTATGAGAAGTATTTTTTTTTATCAGATTTCTTCATTTATGAGTGGTAACCTTTCAAGAAGACTCCACAAAGCATCATATCTTACTTCAAGAAGATCTTATTCTCCGAGTACTTCATTTAAGTATTGTAACCATTCTCTAAAACACAACGGAAAAGCATAGAATACCACTCTATGCACTTCATGTCCTAGAATTTAATTTATGAGTAATTCTGATCAGAGTACTTCATTTATGTATGGTAACCATTAAAGAAAACACCACAAAGCATCTAATCCTACTACGAGAAGTATTTCAGTTCCGATTACATCATTTTTGGGTGGTAACCATTCAAGGAAACACCACAAAGCATCTTATTCTTCTATAGGACGTGTTTGTGATGAGGGTACTTCATTTATGGGTGCTCACCATTACAGAAAACACCACAATACATTTTATCCTACTACGAGAAGTGTTTCAGAATGAATTACTTCGTTTATGGCTGGTAACGTTTCAAGAAAATCCAACACAAGCATCATAGCATACTACGAGAAGTGTTTGTTCTAAGAATACTTCAATGGGTGGTAACCTATCACTAAAACAACACGAAAGAGCATAGATTATCACTCTAGGTTCTTCATGTCCGAGTACTTCATTTAAGGGTGGTAAACATTAAAGAAAACAACACAAAGCATCTTTTCCTATTAGATTAGTGTTTCACATCCGATTACTTCATTTATGGGTGGCAACGTTTCAAGAAACCTCCACAAAGCATCATACAATGAGAATAGTTTCTTATCCGAGTACTTCCTCTAAGTGTTGTAACTATTCACAAAAACACCACGAAGAAGTATAGAATGCCACTTTTTGTGCTTTATGTTTGAGTACTTAATTTATGACTAATTCTGATCAGATTACTTCATTTATGGGTGGTATCCATTAAAGAAAATACCACAATGCCTCTTATCATACTACAAGAAGTGTTTTAGAACGAATTACTTCGTTTGCAGGAGGTAACGTTTCAAGAAAACCCCACAAATCATCATAGCATACTAAGAGAAGTGTTTGTTCTACGAATACTTCAGATTACCACAACAGAGCATAGATTACCGCTCCAGATTCTTCATGTCCAAGTACTTCATTTATGGGTGGTTAACATGAAAGAAAACAACACAAAGCATCAAATCCTATTAGATAAGTTTTTCAGATCCGATTACTTCATGTCTGGGTGGTAACCATTGAAGAAAATGCCACAAAGCATCTTATGCATCTATGGGAAGTGTTTCTGATGAGGACTAAATTTATGGATTGTCACCATTACAGAAACACCACAATGCATCTTATCCTACTACGAGAAGTGTTTCAGAACGAATTACTTCGTTTATGGATGGTAACGATTCAAGAAAACCCCCACAAAGCATCATAGCGTACTACGAGAAGTGTTCGTTATGCGAATACTTCAATTAAGAGTCGTAACCTTTCACTAAAACACCACGAAAGAGCATAGATTATCACTCTAGGTTATTCATGTACGAGTACTTCATTTAAGGGTGGTATATATTAATGAACACATCACAAAGCATCTTATCCTATTAGAAAAGTGTTTAAAATTCGATTACTTCATTTATGGTTGGTAACGTTTCATGAAACCTTCACAATGCATCATATGTTATCACGAGAAGAGTTTCATATCCATGTACTTCCTTTAAGTGTAGTAACCATTCACCAAAACACCACGAAAAAGCATATAATGCCACTTTATGTGCTTCATTCTGAGTACTTGATTTATGAGTGATTCTGATCAGATTATTTCATTTATGGGTTGTAACCATTAAAGAAAACCCCACATAACATCTTATCCTACTACGAGATGAATTTCAGATCTGATTACTTCATTTATGCGTGGTAACCATTCAAGAAAATAGCACAAAGCATCTTATAATCTATGGAAAGTGTTTGTGATGAGGGTACTTCATTTATTGGTGGTCACCATTAAAGAAAACACCACAATGCATCTTATCCTACTACGAGAAGTGTTTCACAACGAATTACTTCGTTTATTGGTTGTAACGTTTCAAGAAAACCCCACAATCATCGTAGCATACTAAGAGAAGTGTTTGTTCTACGAATACTTTAGATTACCACGAAAGAGCATAGATTCCACTCCAGATTCTTCATGTCCAAGTACTTCATTTAAGGATGGTTAACATGAAAGATAACAACACAAAGCATCAAATCCTATTAGATATGTGTTTCAGATCCGATTACTTCATTTCCGGGTGGTAACCATTCAAGAAAATGCCAAAAAAGCATCTTATGCATTTATGGGAAGTGTTTCTGATTAGGACTTCATTTATGGGTGGTCACCATTACAGAAACACCACAATGCATGTTATCATACTATGAGAAGTGTTTGAGAACGAATTACTTCGTTTATGGGTGGTAACGTTTCAAGAAAACCACACAAAGCATGACAGCGTACTACGAGAAGTGATCGTTTTGCGAATAATTCAATTAAGGGTCGTAACTTTTCACTAAAACACCACGAAAGAGCATAGATTACCACTCTAGGTTCTTCATGTCCGATTACTTCATTTAAGGGTGGTATATATTAAGGAACACAGCACAAAGCATCTTATCCTATTAGAAAAGTGTTTCAAATTCGATTACTTTATTTATGGGTGGTAACGTTTAAAAAAAAACCCCACAAAACATCATAGCGTACTACGAGAAGTGTTCGTTCTGCGAATACTTCAATTAAGGGTCATAACCTTTCACTAAAATACCATGAAAGAGTATAGATTACCACTCTAGGTTCTTCATGTCCGAGTACTTCATTTAAGACTGCTATATATTAAAGAACACAATACAAAGCATCTTATCCTATTAGAAAAGTGTTTCAAATTCGATTACTTCCTTTATCGGTGGTAATGTATCAAGAAACCTCCACAAAGCATCATATGTTACCACGAGAAGAGTTTCATATCAATGTACATCCTTTCAGTGTTGTAACCATTCACTAAAACACCACGAAGAAGCATAGAATGCCACTTTATATGCTTCTTGTCTGAGTAATTAATTTACGAGTGATTCTGATCAGATTATTTCATTTATGGGTAGTAACCATTAAAAAAACACCACAAAGCATCATTTCCTACTATGAGAAGTGTTTCGGATCCAATTGCTTCATTAAGGATGGTAACCATTAAAGGAAACAACACAAAGCATCTTATGCTTCAATTAGAAGTGTTTCTGATCAGCGTACTTCATTTATGGGTACTAACCATTCAAGAAAATACTATTAAACAACTCATCCTACTAAGAGAAGTGTCTTTTATGAGATTTTTTCATTTATGAGTTGTAACCTTTCAAAAAAGCTCCACAAAGCATCATATCTTACTTCAAGAATATTTTATTCTCCGAGTACTTCATTTAAGAATTGTAATCATTCATTAAAACATAACGAAAAGCATAGAATATCACTCTATGCACTTCATGTCTGAGTACTTAACTTATGAGTTATTCTGATCCGAGTTCTTCATTTATGTGTGGTAACCATTAAAGAAAACACCACAAAGCATCTTATCCTAGTACGAGAAGTATTTCAGATCCGATTACTTCATTTATGCGTGGTAACTGGTAACCATTCAATGAAACACCACAAAACATCTTATGCTTTTATGGGAAGTGTTTGTGATGAGGGTACTTCATTTATGGGTGGTAACCACTAAAGAAAACACCACAATGCATCTTATCCTACTATTATAAGTGTTTCAGAACGAATTACTTCGTTTATAGGTGGTAACTTTTCAATAAAAACCCACAAATTATCATAGCATACTAAGAGAAGTGTTTGTTCTACGAATATTTCAGATTACCACAAAAGAACATAGATTACCACTCCAGATTCTTCATGTCCAAGTACTTCATTTAAGGGTGGTTAACATTAAAGAAAACAACACAATGCATCAAATCCTATTAGATAAGTGTTTCAGATCCGATTACTTCATTTCTTGGTGGTAACCATTCAAGAAAATACCACAAAGCATCGTATGCATCTTTGGGAAGTGTTTCTGATGAGGACTATATTTATGGGTGGTCACAATTATAGAAAACACCACAATGCATCTTATCCTACTACGAGAAGTGTTTCAGAACGAATTACTTCATTTATGGGTGGTAACGTTTCAAGAAAACCCCACTAAGCATCATAGCGTACTACGAGAAGTGTTTGTTCTACGAATACTTCAATTAAGGATGGTAACATTTCACTAAAACACCACGAAAGAACATTGATTACCACTCTAGGTTCTTCTTGTCCGAGTACTTCATTTAAGGGTTGTATATATTAAAGAACACAATACAAAGCATCTTATCCTATTAGATAAGTGTTTCAAATTCGATTACTTCATTTATCGGTGGTAATGTCTCAAGAAACCTCCACAAAGCATCATATGTTACCACGAGATGAGTTTCATATCCATGTACTTCCTTTAAGTGTTGTAACCAACACAACGAAAAGCATAGAATACCACTTTATGCACTTCATTTTCGAGTACTTAATTTATGAGTTATTTTGATCAGAGTACTTCATTTATGTGTGGTAACCATTAAAGAAAACACCATAAAGTATCTTATCTACTACGAGAAGTATTTCAGATTAGATTACTTCATTTATGGGTGGTAACCATTCAAGAAAACACAAGAAAGCATCTTAGGCTTCAATGTGAAGTGTTTTTTTATCAGCGTACTTTCTTTATTGGTGATAACCATTCAAGAAAAATACTACAAAACAACTTATCCTACTATGAGATTTTTTATCAGATTTCTTCATTTATGAGTGGTAACCTTTCAAAAAACCTCCACAAAGCATCATATCTTACTTCAAGAAGATTTTATTCTCCGAGTACTTCATTTAAGAATTGTAATCATTCACTAAAACACAACGAAAAGCATACCATTCTATGCACTTCATGTCCGAGTACTTAATATATGAGTTATTCTGATCAGAGTACTTCATTTATGTGTGGTAACCATTAAAGAAAACACCACAAAGCATCTTATCCTACTACGAGAAGTATTTTAGATCCGATTACTTCATTTATGCGTGGTAACCATTCAAGGAAACACCACAAAGCATCTTATGCTTCAATGGAAAGTGTTTGTGATGAGGGTATTTCATTTATGGGTGGTAACCAAAAAAGAAAACACCACAATGCATCTTATCTTACTACGAGAAGTGTTTCAGAACGAATTACTTCAATTATTGGTGGTAACATTTCACGAAAACCCCACAAATCATCATAGCATACTATGAGAAGTGTTTGTTTTATGAATACTTCAAATTACCACGAAAGAGCATAGATTAAGAGTGGTTAACGTTAAAGAGTGTTTGTTCTACGAATACTTCAGATTACCACTCTAGATTCTTCATATCCAAGTACTTCATTTAAGAGTGGTTAACGTTAAAGAAAACAACACAAAGCATCAAATCCTATTAGATAAGTGTTTCAGATTCGATTACTTCATTTCTGGGTGGTAACCATTCAAGAAAACACCACAAAGCATCTTATGCATCTATGGAAAGTGTTTCTGATGAGGACTTCATTTATGGGTGGTCACCATTACAGAAACACCACAATGCATCTTATCCTACTACGAGAAGTGTTTTAGAACGAATTACTTCGTTTATGGGTGGTAACGTTTCAAGAAAACCCCACAAAACATCATAGCGTACTACGAGAAGTGTTCGTTCTACGAATACTTCAATTAAGAGTCGTAACCTTTCACTAAAACACCACGAAAGAGCTTAGATTACCACTCTAGGTTCTTGATGTCCGAGTACTTCCTTTAAGGGTGGCATATATTAAAGAACAAAATACAAAGCATCTTATCCTATTAGAAAAGTGTTTCAAATTCGATTACTTCATTTATCGGTGGTAATGTTTCAAGAAACCTCCACAAAGCATCATATATTACCATGAGAAGAGTTTCATATCCATGCATATCCTTCAAGTGTTGTAACCATTCACCAATACACCACGAAGAAGCATAGAATGCCAATTTATGTGCTTCATGTCTGAGTACTTGATTTATGAGTGATTCTGATCATATTATTTCATTTATGGTTGTAACCATTAAATAAAACACCACAAAGTATCATATCCTACTATGACAAATATTTCGGATCCAATTACTTCATTTATGGGTGGTAACCATTCAAGGAAACAACACAAATCATCTTATGCTTCAATGAGAAGTGTTTTTTATCAGCATACTTCATTTATGGGTGCTAACAATTCAAGAAAAATACTACAAAACAACTTATCCAACTATGAGAATTATTTTTTATCAGATTTTTTCATTTATGAGTGGTGACCTTTCAAAAAACTCCATAAAGCATCATATCTTACTTCAAGAAGATTTTACTCTCTGAGTACTTCATTTAAGAATTATAATCATTCACTAAAACATAACTGAAAACACCGCAATGCATCTTATCCTACTATGAGAAGTGTTTCAAAATGAATTACTTTGTTTATGGGTGGTTACGTTTCAAGAATACCCCACACAAGTCTCATAGCATACTACAAGAATTGTTTGTTCTACGAATACTTCAATGGGTAGTAACCATTCACTAAAACACCACAGAAGAGCATAGATTACCACTCTAGTTTCTTCATGTCCAAGTACTTCATTTAATGGTGGTAAACATTAATGAAAACAACACAAAGCATCTTATCCTATTAGATTAGTATTTCAGAACTTCCACTTAAGATCAAGGTTTTTATATGGTTGGTTAGGAGAAAAAGGGTTTTAACTAAAGCCTTTTTTACACAAAAAAGGTCTTCAGATTGATACATCATGCATGTTTTGCAATGAAGTAAAAACAATTGACCATCTATTTGTTAGTTGTCCTTTGATCAATGGAATATGGAAATGGATAGGGAGATACAATAATTTTGAATTTCAAGGAACTAAATTAGAAGATATATGGAAAATGGATGCTATGATACCCTTAAAAGATACCCTATTAGTAGAACTAATTAGGGGGCAGTGATCTGGAATATATGGTTGGAAAGGAATAAACTATGTTTCACAGAAAAAAAAACCCAAAAATGTTAGAACATTAGCTCTACAAATTAGTAATATATTATCTTATTGGTGCCAAAATAACAATGATGCATCCTTTCTCAAATTCCATGTGATGTTTCCTCAGGATGTGCAGGACTTTCCTACACTTACTCTCGAAAGAGGAAGCCATACGATGATGGAAATGGTTCCAAGCCCCTCAAGAGCAGGAGAGGAAGGTCGCTGGTATGAAACAGAGGAGGCTGAAATTTTAAATGAATTGGATGAATGTTTTTGATGAACTTGACTGTTTTGTTTGTATGATACTTTAGTTTAATACTGTGATATTTTGTGTTGGACCTTTCGTGGTTGTAATAGGGTAATTAGTAAGCTGATACATTAGTCTCAGTCTTAGACATCTTGCATTTCGCTGTTTGCAAGTTCTAGGTTCTAGGAATACTTCTATTTCAATGAAACAGGCGGATTTTTTTCCGCTTTTTACTCAAAAAAAAAGATTAGTGTTTCAGATCCGATTACATTTATGGGTGACAACGTTTCAAGAAACCTCCACAAAGCATCATATCTTATCACGAGAAAAGTTTTTTTATCCAAGTACTTCCTCTAAGTGTTGAACCATTCCCAAAAACTCCACGAAGAAGCATAGAATGCACTTTATGTGCTTCATGTTTGATTACTTAATTTATGACTGATTTTCATCAGAATACTTCATTTATGGGTCGTAACCATTAAAGAAAAAACTACTATGTATCTTATCCTACTACGAGAAGTGTTTTAGAATGAATTACTTCGTTTATGGGTGGTAACGTTTCAAGAAAACCCCACAAAAGCATCGTAGCATACTACGAAAAGTGTTCATTCTACGAATACTTCAATTAAGGGTTGTAACCTTTCAATAAAACACCACAAAAGAGCATAGATTACCACTCTAGGTTCTTCATGTTCGAGTACTTCATTTAAGGGTGGTATATATTAAAGAACACAACACAAAGCATCTTATCCTATTAGAAAAGTGTTCTAAATCCGATTACTTCATTTATGGGTGGTAACGTTTAAAGAAACCTCCACAAAGCATCATATGTTAAGACGAAAAGAGTTTCATATTTATGTACTCACTTTAAGTGTTGTAACCATTACCCAAATACCATTTAGAAGTATTGAATGTCACTTTATGTGCTTCATGTCTGCGATTTATGAGTGATTTTGATCAGATTATTTCATTTATGGGTTGTAACCATTAAATAAAACACCACAAAGCATCTTATTCTACAATGATATGTGTTTCGTATCCAATTACTTCATTTATGGGTGATAACCATTTAAGAAAACACCACAAAGAATCTTATGCTTCAATTAGAAGTGTTTCTGATCAGCGTACTTCATTTATGTGTACTAACCATTAAAGAAAACACCAAAAAACATCTTATCCTACTATGAGAAGTGTTTTTTGTTATCAAATTTCCTTATTTTTGAGTGGTAACATTTGTAGAAAACTCCACAAATTATCCTATCTTACTGTGAGAAAAGTTTCTTCTCCGAGTACTTCATTTAAGTGTTGTAATCATTCATCAAAACACCACGGAAAAGCATCGAATACCACCCTATGCACTTCGTTTTCGAGTACTTAATTTATGAGTAATTCTCATCAGAGTACTTCATTTATGGGTGGCAACTATTAAAGAAAACAGCACAAAGCATCTTATCCTACTACGAGAAGTATTTCAGATTTGATTACTTCATTTATGGGTGGTAACCATTGAAGAAAACACTACAAATCATCTTATTCTTCTATGGGAAGTGTTTCTGATGAGGGTATTTCATTTATGGGTGGTCACCATTACAGAAAAAACCACAATGCATCTTATCCTACTATGATAAGTGTTTTAGAATGAAATACTTCGTTTATGAGTGGTAACCTTTCACTCAAACACCACGAAAGAGCATAGATTACCACTCTAGGTTCTTTAAGTCCGAGTACTTCATTTAAGAGTGGTAAACATTAAAGAAAATAGAACAAAGCATCTAATCCTATTAGATAAGTATTTCAGATCCGATTTCTTCATTTATGGGTGGTAATGTTTCAAGAAACCTCCACAAATCATCATATCTTACCACGAGAAGGGTTTTTTTTATCCAAGTACTGCCTTTAAGTGTTGTAACCATTAAAAAAAAACACCACGAAGAAGCATTGAATGCCACTTTTTGTGCTGCATGTCTGAGTACTTAATTTATGAGTGATTCTGATCAGATCACTTCATTTATGGGTCGTAACCATTAAAGAAAACCCCACACAAGCATCATAGCATACTACGAGAAGTGTTTGTTCTACGAATACTTCAATTAAGGGTGGTAACATTTCACTAAAACACCACGAATGAGCTTAGATTACAACTCTAGATTCTTCATGTCCGAGTACTTCATTTAATGGTGGTAAACATTAAAGAAAATAGCACAAAGCATCTTATCATATTAGATAAGTGTTTTAGATCCGATTACTATTATGGGTGGTAATGTTTCAAGAAACCTCAACAAAGCATCATATTTTACCATGAGAAGAGTTTCTTATCCAAGTACTTTCTTTAAGTGTTGTAACCATTCACAAAAAACACTACAAAGAAGTATAGAATGACACTTTATGTGCTTCATGTCTGAGTACTTAATTTATGAGTGATTTTGATCAGATTACTTCATTTATGGGTCATAACCATTAAAGAAAACACCACAATGCATCTTATCCTACTACGAGAAGTGTTTCAGAACGAATTTCTTCGTTTATGGATGGTAATGTTTCAAGAAAATCCCAAAAACATCATAACATACTATGAGGAGTGTTTGTTCTACAAATACTTCAATTAAGGATGATAATCTTTCACTAAAACACCACGAAAGAGCATAGATTACCACTTTATGTTCTTTATGTCCAATTACTCCATTTTAAGGGTGGTAAATATTAAAGAACACAGCACAAAGCATCTTATCTTATTAGATAAGTCTTTTAGATTCGATTACTTCATTTATGTGTGGAAACATATCAAGAGACCTCCAGAAAGCATTATATATTACCACGAGAAGAGTTTTTTTTATTCATGGACTTCCTTTAAGTGTTGTAACCATTCACCAAAATACCATGAAGAAGCATAGAATGCCACTTTATATGCTTCATGTTTGACTACTTGATTTATTAGTGATTCTGATAAGATTTTTTCATTTATGGGTTGTAACCATTAAAAAAACACCGCAATGCATCTTATCCTACCATGAGAAGTGTTTCAGATCCAATTACTTCATTTATGGGTGATAACCATTCAAGAATACACCACAAAGCATCTTATGCTTCAATGAGAAGTGTTTCTGATTAGAAAACAAGGCCTGTAATGAGACTCATTGCGGCTTGTAATCATCCTTAGACTAAGCCACTTTCAGACAAATGTTCTCATACTTCATTGCATCCCGCAATGGATCTCATTACGACCTATAATGACCTCAGTTTTTGCACGATATAGTAGTTATTAGAGCTGTCTACAGTCATTGCATCCAGTAATGGACGGTTTCGGAGCCCGAAATTGCTATTTTTAGCACCATTTTTTCAGAGATTTCTTCCCAATATAAATAGAGGTCTGCAAAATTGCTTTAGATCACGATTTTAGATTAGAAAAAATTCTAGGATTTACTAGAAAACTCAAGGCAAGAGAGAAGAAGGAAGAAGAAGGCGGTAATTCGATTTTCGATTGTATTTCTCTTTCTTTTAGATCTTTTACTTATATTCTGTTGATTTGTGCTTTAGTCATGTCCGACTGAAAGCTTTTCTAGGGTTTTAGTAGGAATGTATTTGAAAATTTGCTATGACTTTGTTGATTTATATTGCATATCTTTGGTTCTTGTTATGATCTATGTTTTATACTTATTTGATTGTGTCTTCATAAACAAAAGAATAAATTCATCACATCAATTAGTCATAACAATAGTGGATAGGAACCCCTGCGAACCCTAACTTCTTGTTAAAACCTTGAACTTGTTTTAGAATCAGAGTTTACTTTAAATTTTCAAAACAAACAACTTTCAACAACGAAACACTTTTAAATCTCTTTCTACTAAATAAATTACTATGTTAGATCTAATATTTGACTTATTCCCATGGAGACAATCCTTAAGTTATTACACAACAAGGTTGTATGATTGTGACCAAGTTGGATGAATTTAGAATTTATTACTTGTAATTATACATATAATCTCTGGTTCGATTTCATGTATATGCCTCTATTACTAAAGCCCTCTTAACGAGAAGAAAACTTTGTGTTCACGAAAGTTTGAATTCATAATCTTTTGAAAGTCATTCTAATTAGCTACTACAAGACTACTAGACCATTTGCTTAATTCTCTTCATCTATTGTGAATTTATTTAATCTTATTAGAAATTAAGTTATATAAGTTAAAAAAAAAGAATCTGAAACTTAATCATTTTTTTATGGATTTTAAAACACAGCTCATCTAATCCATACTTATATAAATTAGGATTGTGTGGTCAGGTTTGGAGCTTAATTAAGCGCACCTGAGTCGTTGCATACACGACCAAAGAAAGAGAGCTACTATTACTATTGGTGTTTACAAAACTTTATACATGAGTTCAGTTACACCTCTCCAATCATCAGTACTAGTACCTCAAAGTACTCTCCAATGGTACTTGCATCTTCTAGATTCTAGAATCCATATTCTTCGTTTAATTAATTAGCAGAAATTAAAAGATTTTCAAATTTATATATACATGAATAATCTAACTGGTACACGCTGATAATAAAAACGTTAAACGTTATTTAATTAACTAGCTCATTGGCTAAAATCACGTTACGCTGTCACCATCTGGCAGCTGGCAGCTGGTAACTATTTATTATGTTTAGCATTATAATTTATATAACAAGGATACAATATTTTGATGTGAATTCATATGATACATCCCCTCTCTACTTTTGAATATTCATTGTGCGAGCGACTTCGCTGCAAATCTTCAGACAGTACGACTGCGACATATTGCGTAAACCATTTTGTTTTCTATACATAATACATGTGTGTGTGGTCAAGATTCCATAGTGTCAGACTTAACATTTTAATTGAATTTTGTTGTTATTATAGAGGTATTAATTAGTTGGGTTGGTTTGTTGGATCGATATTATTTTGAAAATAGTTGAATCATGAGTTGGATCATTTGATCTTTAATCATATTTTGGTTTGAATAGGTCAGAGTCGAATTCACGTCAATATAACTTTTCAGAAGATTCAATTTGGATACTTTTGACTTAATTAACGTTACAATATTTTGTTATTGGAATACAAATCACGAAGTAAAACTGACAAAGTTATATGAATTTTTTTTAATTTTGCTAATCGGAATAAGCAAGAAATATTTCACAATTCGAATTCAATTAAATTTTGTAGGGAGTCGTGTCTACAAAATATCGCCAAAATGGCAAAATGGAGGTATTTGCGAGAATTCGCTTCTCGCAGTAAATATACTGCAGCATTATTCTTCTTTTTCATTTTACATCTTTATATTATGAAAAAAGTAAGGTGTGAGAGAAACCGATAATGATTCCAAAATATTGACTCGACTTGGTTTGCCATTGTTCTAATAAATATTTGGTTTTCTTTTTTTCAATTTTTCTTTCATTTCATCGATATATTTTGCATCAAACTCTGATTGTAGCTGAATGACATGCACAGAATTGAAATAAATTTGTTTTCTTTTTTAAATAAGTAGAGAGCGTCCATCACTTCATTTTCATAATAAAAACGAAGTACATCAAAAATAGAACAATCTAACATATCACCAATTATCACAAACTCACTCTCTAAATTCTATATTATCTATAATATTTTGATTAAATCTAACCCAACAAAATTTTGCAAATATAGCAAAATTTTAGTATCTACCCGATGACCCATACCAATATAATCAATATTGCTAGTATCCCCTGATATCACTATGTCATTAATGTCTCACTCTATAAACTAATTGATAGACAAATGAGTATCGACATATCTTGCATTTGCAAGCAAGACTTCTTACACCTACAACAAATGTCGTCGCTATTGCTTAGACGACCTTCGCACACAACCTCAACCAAGATTTGTCTCAAGTTCATAAGGTTTATATATCTACCGCATAAACTCCGGATCGTGTTTCGTCGGAACTCGGTCGTGCTTCGCACACACCCACAAGCAAGTCATCAAAAGCACTCATTCCTCTCAACAAGCACAATCAATTCTGACCAACCTTATCATATCTCTCAGCTCACCACCAGGTCAGAGGCTCTGCAAAGCACCTTACATAGATCAGAAATCAGGAAACACCCCTATTTTGTACCAGAATCGTACATGTATATGTAATGATCCCAACTTCAACCTTTGGTCTTTAACTCTCATCAGTCGACTCAGCAACAAGCGTCTGATCTGGTGTCACCAGCGATCCCCTCATCATCTCTGATCAGATCCTCTATCACAGTGTCTCAACAGAATCTCAGCATCAAGCATAATCTCAGAACAGTTTCAGTACCAGACCCCTCATCATTGAGACGAACTAATATGTTGATCTGAGTATCAAGCACAATCTCAATCTCAACATCTCAGCATCAAACAGAACCCTCTGTCACAGCTTCAGTGCCAGATCCCTCATCAGTAAAACGAACTGATCTGCTGAACTCAACATCAATAAGAATCTCAAAACAACTTCATATCAGAATCTCGGCTTTCCTGATCCTCTGACACAGATCTGTCATAGTCCCAGTCAGCATTGATTCGTTCTCAGGATCTGAGAAATCTGAGGGATCTCATCGGGTCTGAGCTTGATGCTGAAAGATCTCAGCTCACAGATATGAAGGACCTTGTCTTCATATCTGTGACATGCACGGAATTGAAATGAATTTGTGTTCAATTTCATTCTTATAGTGTCAATCAGATTTCAAATCGTTCAACTTTAGATTATGTTGTTGGCACTTGAATTTATTGTTAAATCGGATCATGTTCAAATAATTGCTTGTTAAAAAGAAATTGAATCGAATTGGATACATCACTGTTCATGTTACATTTTGCCACCTGTAGGTATGATGTTGTTTCTGTTAACTTAACATAGAAACTACTCAATATTTTATTTGATATAGAGATATTATTTAATATTAAATCTCGTATCTTCTATTAAACTTTTGAAGTAAATTTTTTTTTTTTAATTTAGAAGTTGAACATTAACATCAATATATAAGAACAACGAATATAATATATAATCTCTTTGAATAAAATATTATTGCAGTTAAATTAGTAATTTAATTTTAGCTACAAAAATCAACAACTACACAAAATTTTATGAAAAGTACTGTTACAAGGTTCTTTTCAATTCTATATTATTTAAATGGAAATAGACTCTTATTAGATAGCTAAATAATTTTACATAAGAAAAAAAGGTCAAAATTGGTGTCTCAGATAAATAATTTTATTTGGAGGGAAAGTTGACTTCACAAATGTTATGGCATAAAATAAAGTACTTTGACATCTAATTTCAGCCAATTACATCAACAATTTTTGTGTAATATTGAAGACTGAGAAAATGAACTTAGTTGAATGTAAGAGTGTGACATAGCATTAAAATATTGATTTGTGCAGACGTGATTGTCATACAAATAAGAATTAGCTTCTTATTTAGAAAAAAAAGAAGTAAGAATCAGCTTTCAGATGTAGGTTAATAGGGTATTTCATAGCAGCGCGGCAAGACTTCTATTCTATTTAGCAAGCCTAATCATCATGGATATGGAAGCAGTTTCTCTGCCGCGCAGTTGGAATGAATGCGTCAGATTTTCTGTGCTGTAAGCTACGGACGGTCCAAAATTTGATTCAGGGGTCTGATATTATAAAGTTTAGTTTGCACGAATCTCGATGCAAATCAAAGACTGAAATTTGATGCGCAGCACGCACAGTATTTGTGTTGCGTGGTAAAAGATCTCATTCCCATGGACATCGTGCAGAATATTTCGACATAGGCATTGGCGTCTCGGCCGACGGCACGAATCGGAAATTGAAGATATTTTCATTTC
>CAXKVX010003537.1:0-14312 GCA_964058865.1 Eleocharis quinqueflora | reverse complement strand
AGGAGTAGAGTAAACACCTAAGAATACAATAATCAATATTATTACCAACTTACAAAAAATTTGACTACTTTCCAGTTAGAAAATAGATAATGGGAAAGACAACACTTGGCATTGAGTAATTGATCTGATAATGAATAATCAAATTTAGAAACCAAAATATGCACTTCAATATGCTCTTTTGCTATTTTTACTGGATGGAAGTGTAGAAACATCCAACATGATATGAATACAAAATCATCTTTTTACTTTACAAAATCATCTTTAATGAATGAAATACCGGACAGCCGGGTTTATGCGACTTATTGTATTATGGGAAATTTACTCCTTATTTGACAACCAGATTCATGAGTGAAGGAAAACTGAAGTTCAGCTGAGCCAATTTTCCCTCAACTTCATTCAACGTCAAAACTTGTAAAATACCACCCAACATGCCCCCAAGAGCTCTAGCTTAGTCACTCTGTTCTATAAAGTATGGTGAGTCATCAATAGCGCCGGGGTTACGTGACCTATATTCGTCTCCGACTTATATTTTAATATAAAAATCCTAGTCAGAAAATAGGCATCTTTTCGTTGGTGGGTTAAGAAAGCAAGCAGACAGGCAGAGAGTATTTGGAAAGGTTTTGCTTTGCGGGTGTAAGGTAGGAAGTTCAGTATGTTAGGTAGTTTTTAGATTGGTAAATGAAGGAGTCTTAGGACAAATTGATTTGAGCGCTCCTGCCTAGAGCGAAGAGAAGGGCGCAGCAAAACGCCGTCGAAGCAGCATGAGCAGGCCTCTATTGTGTGCAACAATAGACCTGGTGCGCCACCCACAAAATGTTTGAAAGATCGAGTCAAGAGCGAGCTTCTTATATAGGATACGACGCATCCAGCAGAGCAAAGCAGCTGCCGGTCTGATCGGGTTCTTCTAAAACTCGGCGAAAAAAGAGGAATACCCGGGCAGCAATAAGCCAAGGCCTGGCCCGGTGGGATCTACTATTGACCTGATCTCTCGCCCATACAAAAAGTGGACCGATTGCTAGTCCCTAAGAAAAAGTCTAAGCACTTTGTGGAGTCTTCTGGCTCCAAAGCTTTATAATAACCAAAACAGGTCAACCAATCCATCCATGAGATGATGAGAAGAAAATAACCAAAATACAAATCGACTCTGGAGAGAGAGGGAGATAGAAAGAGAAAGAGAAAGAGAGTATGAACCGGGCGGAAGGGATGGATTGGAACCAGTGGTTGGGGTCGTAGACCGTCAGATTTCCCAGATCAATTTGGTAACTGGAAGCCTCCATTGTCTCATCTCGTCTAGCTCGCTCTCCGTCGCTTTATCCCAATAGCGGGGGTAGCCGTCGGGAAGAGGCCAAGAGGGAGGAGAGGTCAAGAGGAGGAGTTTGGGGTTAGGGTTTTACGAACCAACGAACAGGGAACTGGGAAATATCAAGATCAACTAATCTCTCTGTCTCTTTGCTCGTAAGAGTTGGCGAAGCCATGGAAGATTGTGGCGATATTTTGGCGAGTTGATTTTGTGGCAACTGAGTTGTGAAGAGGAATCGAAAAAATGATTCTCTACACGATATCAACAGACTCTGAAGCGACGAAATAAAACGGACGGTCAAGATCAAAAAAATGCGAGCGTACTGATGGTGAGGATGGCGTGTCCACTGAAACGCAGGCGGACACGTAGGACTCTTTATCGTGTTGCGATGTGCGCACTACTAAAGAGGAGCTGTTATAGCCTCCCTATTACATCGATGATTTGCTAATGTTGCTATAATAGCTTTAGAGTGACAACTCTGAATTATGTATCGGTGAAATTTATTCTCCAATGAATTATGTACACATTTGTATTGATATATATGTATCTGTGAAATTAATTGTGTATTGATATTTGTTTTGATGTGTTTTTTAGGAGCTCGAGTCATATCTAGCTTCGTTGCCCAATAGCAAGATCGAACATGTAAAAACTAAAAACAATGCTTTTCGATTATATTAGTTATTATTTGTGATGTGATGTATGTCATTTTAGTGTGTTATGTGATCACTACAACATAAATCCTCTTTATTTCCGATTTTTTTATTACAATTTTTGATCTGACGTTGAAGATAGGGGGTGCTAAAAAAATATTGGCAGAAAAAATAATTAATTTTTTTTTAATTTTCAACCCCTTCTTATAAATACACCCCTCAGTTTTTTTTTGGAATTTTTCGGATTTCTTTGAAGTTGTACCATTTTTTTTCCAACTTTTTCAATTCAAAAATAAAAAAAATCGGCAGGGATCCGACCCGACCCGTCCAGACCCGTGCCGGTCCGACCCGTAAGGGTTTATCACGAGTCGGATTGACCCTTTCCATTTTGGACACGTGCTTACCCGCCCCGTGATATCCGTGGACCCGTGATACCAGTGGATCCGTGAATCCGCCCGGGTTGGATCCACGGGTACCCGATCCGACTGACCCGTCTGTTGAACCGTAACTTGTCTGCTAAAAAAATGGATGAGAGAGAGAGAGAGCAACATATAGAACTTTGTTGAAATTTTGGAGCATTTCTGTATGTAGGGCTTTTCGTGGAAGAGAGATCGCAATTTTTGGGAAATTAGATTATTTCCGTGGAATCGAAAACTATTTACGTGGAAATGATCATTTTTATTCGTTCATAATTTGTTCCGTGGTAAATTCACGGAAAAAATAAATTATTTTCGTGAAAGTAATTTTGCAACACAAAAAACATATCTAATCATGATAATATTGAAAATTCTGATAGTGATTATATATATCAAATTTCTTGCTGAATGGTAGGTCAGGCTAGAGATTTGACAAAACCCCGAACGGATCCGACTCGGCCCGGGAAACTTGAGGCCGCGACTCGGCCCGGAAAACCCTAGGCCGCGACTTGGCCCGGGAAACCCAAGGCCGCGACTCGGCCCGGTCCGACCTGAGGCCCAACCTGTGCGGGCTCGTCCAAAAAAATACCGGGGGGCCAAAAACGGGTTGTGGCCAATATTTTTTGGAAAACCCGACTCAAATTCGGCCCGAGATTGGACAGGCCCGGACCGACTCGACCCATCCAAAACCTACCGAAACCTTCGAAACCAGCCCAAATCTGTTCAAACCCACGCAAAATCCGTCCCAATCCGGAAATAACCCATTAAATTCAAAAAATTCAAAAAATTCAAAAAATTCAAAAAAAAAAAAAAATCCAACCCGAACCGTCCCACCCCAACCTACCTCATACTCGCCGCTCCGCCGACCCATGAGTCTAAGACGAGTTGCGGACGACCTACAAAATTTGAACTCGTAGAAACCCGACCCGACCGACCCGTTAGACCGACCAACTCGTGAACCAACCAACCCGTTGGATCGGACGAGTTTGACCTGACCCGTTTCAAATCACTAGGTCAGGCTAGTTGCCTCATTGTTAAAATTTAGCATATTATAAGTTTGTTACTGGAACCTGCAATAATCCGTACTCGTGGTTGTTATCCTTATCCATAGGTCATAAAAAAAAATAGCTGAAAATATCACACCTCTTGCGCGTCATTTTACGAATTTGGTCTTTTGCGCGTCATTTTGTATGGAAAATAAACAAAAAAAAAATGTCCCTGGTATTTGGACATGGAATTGTCAAAACCAGCGTCTACTTTTCTTCTCTCATCACGATTCTCTCAGAAGCACACCAATTTCCAGAAAACCTTCCACTATAAATACACAGCACACTCTTTTTCTAACTCAAAATTACAAAGACAGAAAACATTACGATCGATATATCATATATATCAAGCATCAATTGGCGGAAAAATCAGAGAACGCAAGATTTACATGGCATCTAAAGCAAGAGCATCTTTGGTTGTGGCAGCAAGCGTCGGTACGGTAGAAGGTCTGAAGGATCAGGTCGGGCTTTGCCGATGGAACTATGCATTGAGAGCAATGCAAAGCAGAGTGAAGCGAAACATAGAAGCATTGCCTCAAGCAAGAAAGATCTCATCAAGAGTTGAGTTGAATGAGAAGGCCAAGAGATCCGAAGAGGCGCTCAGAACGGTTATGTATTTGAGCTGCTGGGGTCCTAATTAATTAAGTTTATTAGATTGAGATGATATTGTGTATTTGTGTAATCTACATGATCCAACTTATCTATATATAGTATGATTAGTATATTGAAATTTTGAGATTATAGGTTTTGACTACATTTCATATGTTGATTCCAAATTGTGCACAATTTGGTGAGGTATTTTTTGTGTGGGTGTGAGTTGTCGATGTGTTGCACAATTTGGTGGTTGCATTGCACAGACGAGCCACTTGATGCGCCATTTAATTTTATTAATTTATTATTCGTAAATTTACAACACACACTCACACAAAAATCAGAAAATAAATTTGAAAACCGTCTGAAAAAATACCTCATCAGAACATGAACTCCAGACTTCTCCCACGAAAGTATTGTACCTTACACTACACTAGATTAAAGGGTCTGCTCATTGTTTTTTTAAACATGCTCGCTCTCTTTACATTTTTTTACACACAAAAAGGAAGTTCCGAGAAAAATAATTAAGTGATTAGAGAGTATACGGAAATTTAAGTTCGGAATTTGTAATTGTCGGGTATTTTGTTGCACATAAGATATTATCGTTGTCACCTCTCTCGGTCTCTCCATCGGACTTGAGAGGGATTACTCGAAGATTAAATGCTTTCGGTGATCAACAATGATTGTGTCTTTCTGAAAGATCATAGATATGGATCGAGATAATTTAATTTTCAGAATAAAAGTTCTCCAGAAGATATATTGATGAATTAAGATCATTCACAATTAATTTGGTTGTCTCGCATAATGATACTTATGTATTTGGTTTGGATAAATACTGTCATATGTTATTTTCGAATTTTTGTGTCCTAGTTTTTTTTTCATTGTGCTATTTTTATTTTTTGCTTGGAGAAAAAAATACTTATGATGTTCTTCTACAATACTTTTAATACAGTAATTGATATGTTCAAAAAATTAATATTAATTTTCTCGAATATTTTTTATGTAGTTGGACAATTTCTAATCAGCTACAATAACGAAAAGTATTGTAGAAAATAATAATATTAATTTTGAAAAAAACATAGTCTGGATATTTTCATCATTGTATATATTTTACTTTGAGGAATATTAATTTTATGGTCCTATTTTTTGTATGATATGTTATATTATTATAACAAGAATTATCTACATAAAGAATGCAAAATTTTATCTCGCCACAGGCCTCAAAATTTTCATGACCGGCCATGAATTTGACCTCAAAACCCATGATAAATTAATTTTGCAATTATAAAAATAATTTAAAATTATAGAGATTTTACCTGCATATGTTACGAATTTGATTGACTAACAAATTAATTTATTTCCCATCATACCTCGATTTTTTTTATGGAGGATTTTGCCATTCAAAATCTAATTCAAATCTGATCTAAATACTTCGTGATTTTTTTTTATTCGGATTTCGAACTCATGTCCCCCACTAGACTCTAGAGATTCTACTAAATAATGATCTAATATATAATATGCGCAAAATTAGCAAGACAAATTCTAAAATCATAGGAATTAATTTGAAACATTTAAAAAATATAAGAAATGTTGAAATTAATAGTAGCCTTTACAACAAATTAAATGGTCTAATTAAGCAACTATTTTATTTAGTATGCACACCTATTTTATTCAGTATGCACATCAATTATGTACAAAACAGACTTGAAACAACTAGTATGACCATCAGAGGAGTTAGTATAACCATATGAGATGTTAGTATGATCATTAAAGGAGTTAGTAGAAACATCAGAGGAGTTAGTACGACTATCAGAGTAGTTAGTACGACTATCAGAGTAGTTAGTATGACAATCAGAGGAGTTAGTATGATCATATTCATAGTTAGTATGCACATCATTTTTGTACAAAACAGGTTTGAAACAATGCAAAAAAAAAAAAACAGACTTGAAACAACTAGTCTGAATACCTATTTTATCTAGTCTGAACATCTTTCTTATTCAGTCTAAACACCTATTTTATTTAGTCTGAACACCAGTTTTATTTAGTCTAAACACATGTTGTATTTAGTATGAACTAGTATGACTATATCTTAGTTAGTATGAGCTCAAAATAACGTTTGATCTTCGAACGGACGTAACTCTGATTCGTGTGTATGAGCACTTTTCGGAAATGACACAACAAAACGCACACACTTTACCAGAGTTTTACCTCGTAACGACGCTGTTTTGGTCCTGAAAATCGCTTTTAAAGCCTGCAAATCACATTTTATAGATTTCTTGCTCAAATTTTCTCAAAAAAAAAAAATGTTTGAAATATTGTAAAAACATATTTGAAACTAGTATGAAAACATGTTATATTTAGTCTGAACACCTATTTTATGTAGTCTGTACCTCTTGCATTTTGTGCAAAACATACATTGAACAGTGAAAAAAAAAGATTTTTAAAAGCTAGTATAAACACCTCTTTGAACTAGTTTGAACTTCTGTTTTATTTAGTCTGAACACATGTTTTATTTAGTATGAACACCAATACATTATATGGAAAACATTCTTAATAGTGTGTAAGACGGAAACATTCATAATAATGCGCGCAGTCTAATTTTTCATTTTTATTTGATTTGACTGTTTGACTTTCTATTTTAGAAAACGTTTGAGTATTTAACTTTCATTTTTTGAAAAGTTAGTTGAATATGTTTACGAGATACAATAGTTAGATCCTTTTTTTTTGCCATCCAACTTAAAAATTACATGATTTGCGTCTATCATCCTAACTTTTATTTTCACCCAAATTATAGCGCTGCTATACATTATTTAGCTCTTTCGTTTTGAAGAAATTCATAGTAAGATGCTCTGGTTCTCAATTCGAAAAAAAAAATCCTAACAATTAACAAAAAAAAAAGAAAACAAATTAAAACGGAAGACATGAAACGCATGAAATCAATTAAGTTAAAACCTCATTTCAATTGATGCACTGTCATTGAAACAATTACAGAGTCATTAAAACTATATATTACCATATCTACCTTCTTCCTAATTCCAATCAAATCGAATTTTTTTTTAACTAATTAAGACCCCAACTGCTCAAATACATCACAGTTCTCATCCCCTCCTCTGATCTCTTGGCTTTCTCATCCATGCCGATTTGAGAAGAAACCTTTCTAACCTGAGATAACCCTCCCATGTTATGCCTCACTCTGCTCTGAACAGATCTCAAAGCATAGTTCCACCGGCAAAGCCCCGCCTGATCCTTCAGAGCTTCCACCGCTCCGATGCTCGCAGCAACAAGGAATGAAACTTTTGCTTTAGATGCCATTTCAATTTGTTCTCTGAGATTTCTAATTTCTCTTGCAATCTATTGTATTTGATGAATGTAGTTTTCTGGTTAATTGGAAGAAGAAAGAGTGATGTGTATTTATAGAGATGCGAGGGAAAACTTGAGGTTCATTGCTACAAGCACACTGATTGAAGAGAGAAAGGAGACCCTGGTTTTGGAATTCCACGTCCCACATATTTTTGTATTATATTTCATGGCAAATGCGACGTGGGATGGGAGAAAAATGAAAATGCCAAAGTGGGATGCTGGTTTGGGAATCGGGGTGCTGGTTTTTGGGAATTCGATGTCCTAGCTAATAGGGACTGTTTTGTTTTTAGCAGCGTTAGTTAACACGAGTTAGGCCCCTCAACCAAACATACGCAATAAGTGCAGTTTGTAATTTTTGCGCCACTAGCTAAAGGAACCTTTTTTGTCTGACTCAGAAAAAGAATTAAGAGTTACAGTGTTATTTTCAAAATTTTAACAGTAATGATTTTATTTGTCTGTTTTTACGTGACAATCAATAGTATTTTCAAATAATATTCATTTTTTTGGAAACTAATAAGAGTAAAAATAATAGTACGTACGCAATACCATTTTTTGGTAAATATTATTTATTTGACCACAAACTTTTCTATCCTATAAATTAAAGCGTATAAGAAAAAAAATAATTGTTTGACATATTAGAAAAGTGAAACATTAGAAAAACTAGTATATGCGAATATGAAAGTTTGAAAAAATTATATCTATAAATACAGTAAAATAAAATATAAACACAAAACTCCGGTTCAAATTTTGTTAGAGAAAGATCCAACGGCAAATTTGATAGTCAAATATAAAAACAATCATAACCGTCACATATTGAAAAAAAAATGGTATGCCCTATCATCACATAAGCATATGATTTCCTTTTTTCACCTTGTATTTATTGCTAATTAAATACTGGTCCACGTTTTAATTAAGTGATTTCCTTTTTTACCCTCCTATATAAATTGGTTAAATCATTTCTATTTATAACTTTTTATGTGTCAATTGTGTCCTTATTTAATGAAGTTCACGACAAAAAAATAGAAATTTAATAAATCTCTAATGATGTGATAATAACCACTGGATGTATAATAATAATTTTATGTACACTATTTTTGAATGTACACCAGCATTACTCTTTCATTAATTTGTCCGTCTTATCCAACTAAAATGTTTACATAGTTTCCGTATTCGCTGTCATTAAATCTGATCCGCTGTCTTAAATTTGAACAATTGTGATTTGATTCAGAGAGGTCCCACTATTTGTGAGGTTCACTTGTCAGTGAGATAATGACAAATCTCTACCATCACAATAATGACAACGGATATGAATTCCGGAGCAGCTATTGTTTAGCTCCTGTTGTGTTGAAGAAATTCAGAATAATAATACTTTGTTTCAATTTACGAAGCAAAGGTACCATTTAACCATTTTATACTGAACTAAAAGCTTTCAACTATTGTTTCACCTGAGGCTATGGATCTCAATTCAAAGAAAACGTTTGAGCTCATTAAAAAGAGAACAAAGGAGAAGGAACACATGAAACCATTAATTAAACCTCAGTGAACTTCCACTGATTCATCTCTATAAAATATAATTTACGATTACAGACTAATTGAAGTTATATGCTACCATATCCACCTTCCACCTAATTAATTAACAGTTCTAATTAGGACCCCAGCAGCTCAGATACATCACAGTTCTCATCCCTTCCTCTGATTTCTTGGCCTTCTCATCCATGCCGATTCCAGAAGAAACCTTTCTAATCTGAGATACGGATCCCATATTTTGCTTCACTCTGCTTTGCACAGATCTCAAAGCATAGTTCCATCGGCAAAGCCCTGCCTGATCCTTCAGAGCTTCCACCGCACCGACACTCGCTGCTACAAGGAATGAACAATTTCCTTTAGATGCCATCTGATTCTGATCTGAGTGACAATTTCTTGATTTTGTTGCAATTGATTCTAGTTGCGATTGTAGTTTGTAGTTTGTTTTGGAAGAAAGAAAGAGTCTGATGTGAATTTATAGAGATGCAAGGGATATGGGGAATCTTAGAGCTTCATGCACACACTGATTTGAAAGGGAAAGGAGACCCTGGTTTTGCAATTCCACGTCCCACAAACTAGGGGCTTTTTTTTTTTTTTTGTGTGTACAGAGACCAGTAGACCACATATCACATCACATATGACATATCAGCGTCTAAGAATTGTGTTTTGACGTTTTCCAGGTATATGACGAGAGAACGAAGTCTAGTCTTGTGCGGCACCGCTGAATGAGATTCAAATCGTTTGTATTCATTTCGAGATGCGTGTTTATTAATTTAAAAGTTACGTGAATGTCATCGAACATTAATCAGAACGCAGTACGCGTGCTGCGCGATAGACAATAGGCTTACTATGACGAGGTATGACTCCGTAGGGACAGTGATGAAGTGTGGCTTGATGAAACTGCTGATAGAATTTAAAGGGTCTGACATACAGCAATCTATCAACTAAACAGTCCACCTTGAAATAAAATTAATATTTTTTTTAAAACAATCCAGTTCAATATTTAAAAGTGTCTTTTTTTAACTGCTTTAAAAATATTAAAAAAATAGCAAGAAAATTTTAAAAGCACGAAATTTGATTTTTTTACAAAATTATGATATGAAGAATTTATTAAGCTTCATAAATTTCAATTTATTGAGTATATTAACATGCATATAACTAGACCTGCAAACGGAAGTTCGTTAGGATCGTTTTCGTTTTGTTGCGTCCGTACGATAACGCAAACGAAATGAAAAATGAGTTTCGTTAGGTGACGAAAATGCAAACGCAAATTAATTTTTTTCGTTTGCTCAACGCAACGAAAGTGATTAAGGCCTGTTTCGTTTTCGTTTATACTGCTATTGCCTTCTTTGTATATTTCCATTTCTACCAGTATATTTCCATTTCCACCATTGCGTGCTTCAGTAAACGGTACTTTTATTTCTTGCTTTCTTCTTTGTTGCTTTATCGAATTATCTTTCATAATATGTACTAATGTGTTGTGTATTTTGTTGTCTATTATTTTAGAAAATAGTGGAGTATTTGTTGATGTTATTTGGTCCATTGATGAAGCAACATCACCAGATGATACTATATGTGATAGTGCTAGTGCAGCTTGAAGGCATGATATTATTACAATTCATTAGGTAATGTGTATTTTTGAGTAACGTGTTCTTATTTGCTATTGCGTGAGATGTTATTTGTGTTTGAGTAACGTGTACTTATTTGTTATTGTGTGAGATATTGTTTGCTACTATGTGAGATGTTATTTGTGATTTTGTTATGTTAAATGTTATTTTTTTCTTGAATTATGAGCTATTGTGTGAGGTATTATTGATCAATATCAGAGATTTTTGTTATTTGTGTATTGTGCTATTGTGTGTGCTAATGGTTGATCTATTATTTTGTTCAAACTTTAAACGATCAAAATTTTAACCGTTGACATCGTTTCGATCGTTCCTTTGAAACAAAACAATCAGTGCAACAAAAAAACACTTCGTTTGGTTCAGAAAACAAAAACGGAAAAAAAATTCAACGTCTACAAAATTTAACGAAAACGAAATTGACAATTTTCGTGGCATTAACCACATTAGACACGCATACATATGACTAAAGAGAGTGTCCTATGCATATTACCATATATTACCAATTCAGTTGCTAGAGTGCTGCATGTCAGATCTTTAAAATTTTATGAAATGTCTCCCATGGGTGTATCAAAAAAATATTATATCATAAACAAGGGACAAAAACTTGGGCCATGAAAGTAAAAAAAAAAATCTAAGAGGAAAAAAGAAATAGAAAATATATGTTTATTATTATGTTCATTATTATTTGAACATGTATCAAATTTTAGATCGATTTGAAAGGGTTCTTTTTGCAATTAGGTGCACAATTCAATACTTGATGGCAGTTTCTAATATGTAGATTATGTTGAACGATTCGGATTGGTCGTTGGAATTTTTAAATTGAAGAACGGTGTAGAGCATTAGGGGTTTGGTGCTCCATGGAGCACCCTAGCCTTTATATATATATATATATATATATATATATATAGCATGGCTAAAATAATATGCATAGTACACCACATAACGTACTATGCGCCCATTTGTATTTAATTTGGTCATTAAATTGATATTTAAGTTGCTCAATAAATTCTTCATATCAAAATCTTATAGGAAATAAAATTTCGTGATTTTTAGAGCTTTCTTGCTATTTTTTAAATATTTTTTAAAAACAGTCCAGAAATGACACTTTTGTAGTATTAAATCTGGACTGTTTTTAAAAAATATTTAAAAAATAGCTAGAAAGCTCTAAAAATCACGAAATTTGATTTCCTACAATATTTTCATATGAAGAATTTATTGAGCAACTTAAATCTCAATTTAATGGCCTATATCTATATGCATAGTACAAAATGGGGTGTACTATGCATATTATTTTAGCCATGCTCTATATATATATATATATATATATATATATCAACTCTATTATCCTACAACAATTATATAACAATTAAAGAATAAGTAGAAGAGTTGAGAAATTACAAACAAAACGTAGAATGTGTGACACCGATATGTTAACAAAGTTTGACTATTGACGCGCCTACATCTCCGGGACTCCTGACCCCCTAACGCGGTAACAAGGTCGAGCCGATATACTAACACCAAATATCCAATACAAGGTTGAACTTTGTCTCTTTACACACAAAGGTAAAGAACCAAGCCAAATAAACAATGTAGCACAAGTGCTAAAAGAACAAATAGAAAAGATAGAAAATCTGTCAAATCTCTCACAATAATTTTGATCTAGTTTGAATAGATAAATTTGAGAAGCTGAGCAAAGCTTTTAGGTTGCAAAACTATAATATATGTGCACATTTGAAAGTTTGTTTTAATAATTTTGGCACTTATTATTTCTCCTCATTTTTGTAAATCGTGCAAAAGGTTGTAGGTTGAAAAATTCTTTAGTTCCCCTTTTTTTTTGACAAAATAAGCACAAATGCCCCCCTTCCAATGAGGTTGTTTTATAATAATCAAACGCCCCCCTCAAAGAAATAAATCCCCCTCAATTAATTTCTTATTTTGAATTCATGAACATACAACCACAAAGAAAGAAGATAATAAGCATAATAAAAAATAAGCAACTTGACAAGTAGGCATATCAATAAATAGTCTCGTATGAATTTTAACAAGACAAGATTATGAGACTCTATTTGAGGCTTAATAGTTTTGGTTTGATTCTAACATGCCCAATTCATACTATGTTGTCGAGTGTTAATGACACATAATAGGTTGCAAGATAAAGAACACGTCAAATGATTATTAATTATTATTTCATAGCATATCTAATTTAGGCACAAAGGACAATTTAGAAATAAAATTTGATTGTTATACTACTACTCGTTCAATATGACTCGACTTAAGATTTATCTAATATTATTGAGATTTTATAGAGTATAATTAAATCATTCCTTTTAAAGTATTTGAAGGTATAACAATAAAATTTAGAATTAAATTCTCAATTTGTCAATCATAGCATTTTACTAGTTTAGCTAGATGTATGGCATGAATGCGCTGGGGTAATTTTTGTAGAAATGAATTTGAGATAACAATTTGTATTAAATTATTAGATTTGATTCAATCATGCATTCAATTTGTTATGCTTTAAGTTGTTTTAGATTTATTTCTTAGACTTCATCATTTCAAATATTTATTGAAATTTTATAATACCTAATGATTTCACTTATTTGTAGTTTATCATAGCAATGGATAAAAGATAATTCAAAATTAGAATGGTATCAATTACATTTATACTATGAGTATTATATATTGTCTTAACTTCTCCTAAGTATGTGGCCTATGTGTATTGAGGAGAAATCAAATCAAGCATTAATTTAATTTGAGTTGACTTTTAAACACTTTTTGACTTACATTAATATTCCTAATGTTGTATCTATATTAAATTTTACATGATTTTTTGTCACTTTTAACACATGCGGACTTCACATGTTTTGCATTTAACTCATGAATATGTTTTTGGCCCTTTAAAGCTTTTTTCAACCCCATCTTAGTGCTTCTATTTAGTGTACTAAATGAATTTAAGATTTTGTTTTATCTTTCTAAAGTTCGCCCTTTTATTTTAATAACCTAAGTTCTTTTATTGTGTGTTTGGGCTATAGTGTATCTTGAACCAATTTCATAATGATCTTAGAATTGTGTCAACATCATAAAAATGAACTTTAGATTATATTTGTAAACTAGTTTGGCTCTTATTTGATAAACTATTTTAATTTATTTATATCATATTTTATGAGGTAAACATAACACACTTCTCATTTTAAATTTGTACAATTTAGATTTTATTATTTTAGCTCCTCCTAAATATATGTCATTATTTGGAGTTTTATTCAAGTAATAATGTAATTACTTTTGTGTTTTAGAAACCCAAACTACATTAAATTTGTTGTTTGGCTTTTTAAACTTACATTCTAATGAAATATATCTCGTTTTATAACAATAATTACAAAATGCACTTGTGGGGGTGTTTTCGCGTTTCTTCACAAATTGAGTTTGAAATTCTACTTTTAAATCGTTAACTTGATTCTTTGGTTCATACATATAATTAAAATTCAGTTTGTACATTTTTATTCGTTTGATTGCTGAATGACATTTCTTGGTCGTTCATTAAGTTTAGTACCGTATTGGACATGATTTTTATTTTTGACTTCGTATTTCCAAACGGTTTGTTCCCTATGATAGATGTTGTTGGACCAAGAAGTATTAAAATATCTAGAGATCGGTTTGAGTTTGGCATAATCTTTATTATTAAACAGGAATCTAAAGGCATAGTTTGGTATATTTCTACCATTTTGGAATTTAGCATTCTTGTTCCTTGAATTTTGCATTTGTTTACCTTTTTTTTAGTACCTTGGGGGTTGCTAGATGTT
>CAXKVX010003536.1:0-37120 GCA_964058865.1 Eleocharis quinqueflora | reverse complement strand
GTAGCTCTCTCTCCGCCTCTTCTTCCCCTTTCCCTTTCCTTTGAGAAGTGGTGTATTAGGTAGAAAGAAGGAAAGAGAAATTTTGGAGCTTTGGCGGAGGAGAGAAAAAAAAAAGAAATAAAGAGAATGAAGACCGAGAAGGTCTGGGAATCAGGAAATGGTGAGTAGGTGATGAATTCTTTGATTTTTCTTTGTTGTAGTGGCGCTATTATTACTAGGCACGAGAAAAAGGGAAGCTAAAAAGTGGGAGAGGACTAGAAATGTCTTTTCACACACGGCGAAATTATGAATTATGAGAATTTTATGAATTATGATCGTACATTACACTTTATCTTACACGGAAATGAATTTTATGAATTATGATCGTATATTTGAATTATCTAGCTATGAGTGAATTTGGGTGCAACTTGGAGTACTATAGCAAAGAAATTCTCCCACAGAAATGAGCTGGGATGGGTTCAGGTGAATTGTTTCCCAGCACGGTTTCCTTTGTCAACGGAGTTGTTAGCGCAGTTGTCAACTTAGTCCCTTCATTTTTCATATTTTATCTTTCAATCCCTCTACGCCTTGCCATCAGTTCAAATTTTAAATTTAAATTAAACAAAAAATAAAATTATACAACGATTCCATATCAACTGCAAATATTCTTTTATTGTAGTCTGCTATCACTCTATATCTTGATTTAGTATAATGCAATATTTTTCATTGTAAAATTAATGAAAAAAGAAAAGTCTTACTTTGTAATTAACTTAATTTTATGATTCTGAATCTTTATATTTAATTTATTTGGTTAATACTTAAAACTTCAGCATTATAAATAAATAAAATCTTCAGCATTGAATTATGGATAGTGATGGGAAGTTGGGAACATACCTTAATTCTAATTGCAGTACACTTCTTTCTTAATTTGTTTGCACTTCTGTATCTAGAATTACAAAAATAACAAACAATTTCCAAATGTATATCCTGTATATTTTCTTTTTCGAAATAAGTAGAGAACGTTCACCACTTCATTTTCTTAAATAAAAACGAAGTATACAAACTCAAATCACTATCCTGTATATTTTCAGCTAATTAGAAAAAGAATTATATTTGAAGCATCGAACATTCCAAGCTTATATTTCCGAATTGTGGTTAAAATATCAAGAAAAGAGTTGGTTACAGAAATCAAGCCATTTTTATATAGTTTTGGTACAAAATATTTAAACAATGCTATGACTAACAAAATAACATGAGATAACTGTGTGCGGGCACATCTTGTTTAGAAATTATGCGGTGCAACCATGCAAACTTCTAGGATTCACATGTAACTCCAAAAACACATTTTACTTCTAGGATTCACATATAACTTCAAAAACACATTTTGTTTGCACTTCTGTATCTAGAATATGAGGAAGGATACAATGCTCATGCATGTCGGTGTTCGTCGTGTCTTTTTTGTTTCAAATTTAGACTTGTAAATATAAAATGTTTGATGTATTTAAATAATTTTAAATATATGTCTATAAAAAATAAAGTTTTAACTTCATCTCATTGTGCATCAAAAGAGACAGTTAAATTGTCTAACTTGGACCGTTGATGCAATATTTTTTTACACGTACAATAGAGTAATGATATAGTGCTCTTAGGAGCAACATAGCTTTTCGTGTTCTTAACTCAAAAATATCATTAGACACATTTAAATTTTATTTATCGCGTTTAGTAATTTTTTATATCAATATCTATTAGTAAACCAACAATTTTATTTTTAAATTGTTTAGTACTTATTTTGAATTTAGTGGGTCCGAAATAATAATAAAATAATCAATATTTATATATCCAATTAGATCATTTAAAAAATAAATAAAAATAAGTACTTAAAACTCTAAAAATAGAATATTATGTTTATTATTGGTAACATAGTTCATATTTTATTGGTAACTCTTTTGTTAAAATAAAAAAACGGATAATACCTTTAGACCCCTCTAAACTTTTTTTTTTGTGACAAACACCTCCCCAAACTCTTGAAATGGACAAATGTCCTCCCAATCTTTTATTTTGTGACAAGGTGATCCTTTCTGTGCTATTCCGTTTAAAATTTTGACGCTCCGTTTTCTAATTCCCTCACAATTTCCACATGGTGTTTTTGGATGATATGCACATATATACCTAATTAAATTTAAAAATATAATTAAAAATTTAAGCTTGTCAATCTAATATCTGCCTCACAAGTCACAAATCCTAATCCCCTATAGTTCATGTGATACCTACAAAATTTTAAGCATGAGAATTAATTAATTAATTAATTAAACCAAAATAAGAGAGAGTTAGAAATTTTAATAATTCGTTAGGTTAAAATAAAAATACTAAGTAAAAGAAGAAGAAGAAGAAAATGCACACATTTTATTTCTTTTTTTATAACATAATAAATAAGAATACCTTACGTTAATAAATAAAATAAAGTATATGAATGTAATACCAAACAAATCAATAATTAATGCTTGGTTTAAAAATGTGGAGGATAAGACCAACTAAGTAAGCCAAATCAGAAATATAAAAACATGAAACGAAAATAGTATATTGTTCTGTTGTACTAGAGAAATCAATGGCTTAAATACAACTTACAATATTGTGAAATATAAGAATTAATTGGACTTAAATATAACTTACAATATAACTAGAGAATCAAAGGCTTTAATTATTATTTAGAAATCAATGAGAATATAAAAACATGAAACCAAAATAATTTTGTGTTTTTCCAGAACTGATTTAGTAACGTGCAGATATAAAGAATAAGTTGAAAAATATTTAGGAAAAAAATAAATAAACTTTCATGTGAATCCAGATCTGCACTGAGGACGCAGAGAGCATGCCAAGCTAAATGATTGTGATCATTCAAATCTAATAGTTGTTGAGAAATTCGATCTACGACACCTTAAAAAATATACGAGACCCGTTACTTATCGTTTAGAAAAACTAGTAATTGTAACCGTGTACAACAACAGTGGAAAATAAAATTTACTAAATTAAATTTTCATAAACCGACTGGAGCGGTCTCGTGCGACATGGAGCGTGGAGCGGAAAGCACGAAGCATGAAGCGTGAAGCGGGGAGCGGGAGCGGGAGCGGGAGCGGAGGCGTGGAGCTTGGATTGTGGAGCGTGTAGCGGAAGCGTGAAGCGTGAAGCGTGAAGCATGCATCATGATTCGTGCAGCGGGGAGCGGGGAGCGGGCAGCGTGGTGCGTGGAGTGAGATGCGGGGAACGAGAAGCGGGACGCGAGGAGCGAGAAGGGGGGTGTGGGAAGCGGGGTGCGGTAAGCGAGGTGCAGGGAGATGGCAGCAGAGAGAGAGGTATTGTCTAAACCCTAAACCCTAAACCCTAGACCCGAATTCACATCTCACGAAATATTTCGTATTACGAAATAACAATCGATGGTTTACACAATTTTTAGATTTATGTATGCGAATTTCGAAGTTATATAAAACATTAAATTGCTATTCCGCGATACGAATTATTATATGGAATATGAATTCACAGGACCCCTGATTTACAAGTTAAAAAGGATTTCGACAATTTATTCAGTCTTTTACTCTTTTTTCTCTAGGTCAAGACGAGGTGAGTTGGTTCAACAACACGGTTAGACCGTGTACAGACAAATCAAATGGATCTTGAGAAGTTGGTGGATATATGTCTGTATTATTATACTGTCATAATTCATACTGATACAATCAGGTTACAGGGTTGAGAAAATTAACATCGATGTTTAAGAGTCCATACAAATTTATTTTTCGGCACAAAGTCGTTCTAGTTGGTGGGAGTCAGGGATGGATCCAGAGCCCATTTAACGTCGAGCACTACTAAGTTCGAACACTGAAGTTAAGATCAATCTCGACTGCAAATTCACTAGGATTAACTAAAATACCGTTAATAGTCCATTTTTCACTGCAAAAATAACTAAAATACACTAAATTTTGCATTTTTTTAAAAAATCAAATCCGAGTACTTGTTCATGAATAGATCCGCCTCTGATTCCTGCCAACGCGAATCAAATTAGTTTCATTTGGCACGCTGTGGGAGTATACACAAATAAACACAAATATTTTTGTGGGCCACATACAGTGACGGATGCAGCGTATTACAGGAGTAGGCACGTGTCTAATCCTGAATTTTATAATTCTTCATACACTCAATGATATTCAATATGGTGCCTACCTCTGGATTGATATTGTGTCTACTCCTGCTTCAGACTCAAATATTTTCTGACTCAAACTAAGAACATTGATCATCTCTTCGTTCTCTTTGCAAATCACTATTTTCGTCAGACTCAATGACTCTAGATGAACCGTCCCTCTCTTATTTCCCTTTGACCTGAGTTGTGAATCGTTGTCGGCATTCTCTCTCATGGGCATCAGCCGTCTTTTCTCTCATAACTCAATTGTTAATCACCAAGGAGTAGACCGGCGAGGAATTATCTTCCTGGCTAACTTGCAACATGGTCTTTTTCATCGCAAAAGAAAAGCGTATCTCTGTTTTTAGTCGAGCATTCAGTCAATTAGATTGCATAATAACAAAACAACATGCATAATAACAAAAACAACATGCAAACTGAATCCGACTGGACCTGTCTGTTGGAATTGATGGAGAAATCGATATATTAGCACCCAAAAAATAAAGCTAATTTGTCTAAGCTCGAAGCCTCGAACCCTAACCTTAAGCGGCTAAGCTCAAACTTGTGAGTCGTGATCGCGCGTGCCTCATTGAACCTCTGTTTGTTGGCGCCTGGTGAGTCCCTCAAACCCTCCCATGCTCGACTCTCTCCTCTGCTTCGGCCTCCGTACACCTCTTCATCGTTTTTGTGCAGTGCCTTATGACTCGTGCCCATCTCTGTTTTGTACCGCCTACATGAGCAGGAGATGAACTTGTTTTCTTTAAAATTCAAATCATTCTTGGTTTAATCCAGCCACAATCGTTGAAGTGCAGTACTTCAATGTCAAAATAGATGCAAATTTCATATATTTTCACATGAGATGCGATTTTTCGTTCTAATCTTGTTTCAATTGTTATCGTATCATACCACTCGAATATGTGCTTCAGACCTTCAGTTGTTACTACTATACATATTTACATATATGCTTCAGTTGTTATTATAAAATAATAATGCTAAAGAAAAATGACAAATTTCATCAGTAAAAATACATACCAATTGAAATATAATAAAAATAACAATACAACAAAAACAAACGAATTTAACTACTATATGTGAAGTGATCTTTGCTCTACTTCATAAATAATCAAAATGAATGTTGCTATATATTTTGTCTATCTAATTCAGAAATGTCTTTTTGAGTTTTATTTCAATATGATCATATGGTGCTAAACTTCTTACCTGAGATTAATCTAATGTATGACTTTAATTCATTTTTGTTTGATTATTAACTATTTTTATTTTGAACCTTGTTAGTCGCTCTTTTACTATGTCGGTGTGAGAAATATGCCGAATTGAATGAAGGTACAAAATACCTTGTAAAAAAATAGAGTAAGTCGGCTTGATTTATCGTCATCGATTAGATTTAATTTCGTAGGTGTCATGAGATGATCATGTTTTATGATCACTTATATAAAATTTGGGGGCTCTGACTCCCATCTTTTCTTCAAATTTTTTTTGTAGGTGTCATTATATTTTATTTATATTTATTTTTTTAATATGTAAATCATACTCTTTAATTACTATGGTATTCAATATTTTGACGAAATTAATGTAAGTAATTAGTATTTATTTCTGAGCATAATTCTGAATCCGCCACTACCTACATACCTAGATAATAAACTTATAAACGTACTTTTTCAGTATTTTACTAGATTGAATTAGGCATCAATAATTTAACATTGCAAATACTCATATGCTCGTTGTTAATTAAGATTTTTGTTCCAATAATCGAGTGAATTGTACTCTTGAAATATATTTATTAATTTGAACAAACAATTTTATCAATTTGAGCCATGGAGCCCACAAACTTTTGCTTAAATATATTATCATCTTCTTCTTATTTTTTGAAAAAAAGAAAGATTTGAGATTAACTTTTTATTATCATTTAGCTAACTCTAAAGAGAGTTCACATTTGCAATTATAGTAGGATTGCATTTGCAATAACTGAGCACTTCATAGGAATTCACTTAGTGAAATTCATATGTCAGTAATACAATCATTTCTATTGTTAAAAATTATAACGAATGGGAATTTTAAAGAACCAAATCCGAACAGATAACCTAACTTATATAACTATATATTTATTATCCTATAATTGGTGGAAATCTAGTAAAGAGGCACTTGCAATTTGCTATTTGCTGTAGCGTTGCAAATTTTGCGAGGCTCGTTTTCTTCAAGTTGTATTTTTTGTGTGACAAGTCCTGACAATATATATATAGTGAAATAATTGGATCTTTGATCATCATGGTGGCACAAATCACAAAGCGTGATCTAATGATCCACAATCGCAAAGCGCGCGTTTTGCCGCGCTTTGCAAAGCATAGTAGCACAATTCTATATATATATATATATATATATAGTTCAATCAATTATCTGTTCAATTTAGGTATTTCAAAAGATGAATATATTCTTATTTGAGCTGTTGAATTCATGGAGATTGATAAAAAAATGATTTATTGAGAATCACATTAAAATTTAAAACAAATCATTTTTCATCAATATCGATGAATTGAACGGCTCAGATGCGTTAAAGTATCTAGTATACTCATTTTTTGATTACCCAAGTTTTTGTCTTAGAACTTTATCCAACTTCATATGTAATGAATTATTAAAAGAGAATGATGAGATTCCTTTATTAAATTTACATTTAAATGTGGTGATTTGTAACAATATCGTGTAATCGGCCTCTACTTTTGGTTTGGTAACATATGTCACTCAATGATTAAGTTATAAAGAGAATGGCAAACCTTAATATCACGTGTTCCGTGATATATAATTGATACAATACAAATAGTTAATTTTGACGGATTCAGAAGTTCAATTAAGTTCAGACAAAATTAAGTTTAGGTATTGAGTTTGAGATCAAGCTTATGCATAAAGTCACTAAAACTATATTAAAAGTTAATTTTTTCACTACAAAAATAACTAAAAATTCATTAAATTATATGTTTTCTGAAAAATTAAGCTTCGGAACTTGCCTAGACTTGTCTTAACATAGCTCTGCACCTGTTGATGAGTAAACCTACCGTGCTCCTAAGAGCACGGGAGTCACTTGTGCTCTTAATTCAACAACATAATTATTTATTTTTAAATTATGATTTATCATGCTTAATAAATTTTTCATATTTTAATCTTCTAGAAAATCAAATTTCGTGAATTTTTAAGCTTTGTAACTATTTATTAATTTTTTTAAAACAATCCTAGAAATTAAGATATTTTTATATTAAACAATACTGTTTTTAAAAATAGCTCCATAGCTAGCTAAAAAAATCATGAAATTTGATTTGCCAAACAATTTTAATATAAACAATTTATTGTGCATGATAAATCAAAATTTTATGATAATTTAATATATTTTTGAATTAAGAATACGAAAAGCCTCCCTGCTCTACTCTATGGAGCACGATAAGTTTACTCTATAGTTGATATAATAATTGTATATGAATTACACGGTAGTTAATAACACATGAAACAAAACATTTAGTAGATATTGTATAATGAAAACGAATGAACCAAATTGAATTGAGAACTAATTTGAGTGATAAGTGGTAACATTTCCTTTCTATTGTGGTTTCATGTTTAATTTATGAAAATTTCTCAAATAGTTTTTGGGCTGTTGTGAATAAATAAATAAATAAATAAATAAAAGTAAATGATTAAAAGAAAAAAGTACGATAACTAGCTAGGAAGTGAAAATACAGAATCCGAATCTGGTACTGCGAAGTACCGTGTAGTGTATTATCGTAGCCGTTCGATCAAAATAGACGGTTGATCCGATCGTTCGCTACTGTGCTGGACGATACTGCACAGTATCATATTTGAATCCGAAAATACAGAGAAAAGCATGAACAGAGAGTGGATTTATGCAAGTCCAGTCATCTTGCATCAACAGAGTAGGTAGTTATCGTACTTTTGAGAATAATTAATTAGAATATATTACGGTACATATAACATATAGTCTATGGTACACGAGTGCGGCTACGGGGTATCCGATACGTACAGAACCGACGATACAACGATCTAAAAAATTATTAGAAATAAATGCAGCTATATATATATTAAACTTTAATAAAAATTAATTAAATATATTAGAATTTAATAAATAAATCAATTAAAAATTAATATTTTGGTTTGTCTTGAGTTCGAATCTCCTTCATACTTCATTTTCACTCATTTAGCAGTATAACAAAAATTAGTAGCAATTTTAAAAGTCCTAATTGTCACGTGAATATCAAAATAAATCAAGACGTATCAGAGATTGAATTCGTCGGCCAAAATTAATAAAATATTCAAATACGTCAATCTCGAATACGTTACGTCACGAATACGCCTGGTATTAATCAATTCGGTGATAAAAGTCAAAGTATTATCTTCGGTTACTAATATTTTTAGTATCCCCCTCTACTACGTCGGAAAGACAATAAAGACAAAAAAAATTGGTAATAAAGTCGATTTTTAATGTAGCGTGTGTATGATTAATTTTGAATTTTGTATGGTTCAACTGACCCTGACTATGTGTAGCAATGCCATTGCGCGCACTATTATTTTTATTTCGTATTATAAAAATGATCACAAGTGGTAAAATAAAGGCATGAGCCTAAATAATATATATTTTTTTAAAAGGGAAAATTAATGTTTAATCGAGTGTTGAAGACAATGATTTTTTCATAGGAAAAATGGCATGTTTGAAATTCAGTTGAAAATTTATCAATATATATATATATATATAATCAGAGAATTTATATTCCATGTTTATTTTGACAAAATAAATCCAAAAGGAAATGTTTCAAATGTTTTATTTTACATGATGAAAATTGCTTGTTTCAAACCTAAACGCAACCAAATATATCTTTCAGTTGTTATATTGAAGGAAATGGGTCTTTGGAGATAAGCTGACGTAATTGCTAACCACTTTAATTTGTTCTCTTTTTTGTCTCCGTAAAAAAAATATATTCAATTTGTTTTATGGTATTCAAATTTTATTTTAGTTATTTCGGTTAAAACAAACTATTATGGCAATAATATAATAAATATTCATATTTTAATTTATTACAAATATAAATTTATTAATATATATGATAGTTTATCGTTTGTAAAATATTTACTAACGTATTAAATTTATCAAAAGATTCATCATGAGATATTTAGAACGATGTATTCCAAAATAGACATTAATTTATCCAGACTAGATGTTATTAATTAATCAAATATTTCTCTGTCATTTAATTTAATATTTTCAAAGGTCAAAGCAGAATTGCAACAATATTAGAAAATGTTAGCATCATATTCAATTTTTGTATGGCACAAATGATGAAGTACAAAGCTTAGAAGGTAGTACAATTAATGGTCTTATATCTGTTATTAGGTTGTGTGATAAGCATGTTTTGATTATCATAGTACGTGACTAATTAAAGATTAAGAATTTTGCTTCTTTTAATACTCCCAATTGTTTTGTTCGGAAACCTGATGACATATGAGAGTCAGTTTGATACGCGAAAATATCGACGTTCGTGCGACAGTCAATATCTAATAAAATTAATCAGATCAATTATTTTTCTTGCGATGTTCACGTGCATTATTATTTTATTTCGTATATGACGTATTGAAATGACATGTTACGAGAGTACGTGGATTTTGAGGCAGAATGAAGTCAGAGGCATTTGATACCTTTTTTTTTCATATAGTGAAATGTTTTGTTTAAAGAAAGAATAGAATTATTGTTCATTTTGAGTTTTAATTGCGTCTTACTTTTGTGGAATTTACTTTTGTGTATTCCTTTCTAATTTTGAAGCACTGAGATAATGGTGATTTCGGAACAGAGTTCAGATTAAGGATGAAATGGACATCTCCAGTGGTTAAGCACAGGAGATGATCGGTATTATTCCCGCGATTCTGGTACAACTTGTACTACCGTTTACTGGATGCGGTACAGCTGTGGTTGTACTACGGCTCCAATTCAGATCTATTCGTGCGCAGAAAATTAATACAAGCTTAATGAAAACACATGAGATTTTGCAAGTTTTCTTTTTTTTTTTAAATATTTACGGAACGTTTTTTAGCGTGATAAGAAATTCTTTATAAAATTATCAATCTACAATATTTTTCTTTTTTTGTTTTTACTTAATTTTGGTTTGACATGATACATAAAAAATGTAGATACGTCAACCATTATTTTTGCAGTGTAATGTTGTACTTTCTTTTTCCGAAATTTTATTTATTTATTTATATATGATTTCTAACTATTATTAAAGAAAATTTGTTCAATTTTAGTCTACTACAAAAATATATTTTTCGTTTTAAAATGTTAAAAAATTAATTGTACATAAAAATCTTAATTTTATACCTAGCAAAATTTGAACGAAATTTCTACATGATCAAATTTATTACTCAAATGTTCAATGTATTGTTATACTTTCTTTTTGACTCAATTTTGCCGAAATTTTTTTTATTAACCAAAATAAAATAAAAAAACACGAAACTGGCAAAATTCGGACCAAAATCACCAAAGTAGCCATTCCGGAATCACAGACTCCGAAATAACTCCGGAATCACTGATTCTGCCACTGAGTTGTTTATTAATAAAAATATTAATATTTTAATTGATGAGTTGGGTTGTATTTAGGTAAGTTTTTGTAACGAATTCGACTGCATTTATCGGGATTATAAATAACTTTTTTTAACGTCGCAAATCATCTAGCTGTAGATATTCGAGTCTACTTTCATCACGTCGAGTCTGTTTTGTGGTCGGAGAAATGAGCAATTCAAAATTGAATCCGACGTAAACTCATGATAGAAAATACTAATTAAGATATAAGTTCAAGTTGGAGTTAAATTTGAGACGTACGTTCCTCCGATCGCAAATCGGACTCAACGTGGTGGAAGTAGACTCGGATATCTACAGCTCGATGATTTGCGACGATAAAAAAAGTTAGTTACAATCCCAATAAGTGCAGTCGAATTCGTTACAAAAATTTAGCTAAATCAACTCAACTCATTAATTTAAATATTAATATTTTTATTATTAAAATAATCCAAACCAACCTCTTTCCGCAACTGTGCAACGAATAAATCCGGAATCATGGATTCCGGAGTTATTCCGGAGACTGTGATTCCGAAGTTATTCCAGAACCAGAGATTTCGGAATAACTCCGAAACCACACTCCGGAATGGCTAGTTTGGTGATTTTGATCCGATTTTTGCTATTTTCGTGTTTTTTTTTTTGTTTTTTTTGGTTAATAAAAAAAATTTCGGTCAATTTTGGAAGATGATATCTCAAGAAAAAAGGAAGACAAGAAAATCTCAACAAAAAATCAACGAGAATAATAGCCTAGAGTAGTGACAATATCCGGGCGGGTCGACCGACCCGCTCCGTGGAAAAAAAAATCTTGGGTCTAGGACAGGTCGGATAGACCATTTTTTTTGAAATCCGTCCCAACTCGTGACCCGTCATACTCGTGACATTCACTGGTCAATTTCAAGTCACTTTGTGTCATTTTGAATTCAAAAAAATCGAAAAAATAAAAAATATTGGCAGAAAAAATAATGTAAAAAAATTTAAATTTTCATCCCCTCTTATAAATACATCCCTCGGATTTTTTGAAATTTTTCGGATTTTTTTGAAATGTATCATTTTTTCCAACTTTTTCAATTCAAAAATAAAAAAACCGTCGGGGATCCGACCTGACCTGTTCTAACCCGTCTAGACCCGTTCCCGTCCGACCCATACGGGTTTATCATGGATCGAGTTGATCTTTTTCATTCTGGATTCGTGCTTACTCGCCCCGTGACATTCGTAGATCCGTGGTTTCGTGAATCCGCCCGAATTGAATCTACGGATACCCGAACTAACCCGTCTATTGAACCCTATAATAACCTATGTAGGTTGGTTAGAATCATAATATCAAATATAAAAAAATCATACTAAATTTAGATTCACTCCACTTTTCCCACCAAATGTGATGTGTAGTCTAGTCTAACACGCCTTATTAGTTATGCTAACGGAGGTTAGAATATTGTTTGTTTTATTTGTTGATTTAATTTTATCTACCAATAGAGCATAGGTAGCCTAAAACTACCAAACAATCCACAAGGCAATTACAATAATTAAAACAAATTTTTATTTTGGTTTCGCAACAAACACATGAGATTTGGATAGTTCACCAAAAAGCTCATTTTTGTGTGTGTGTGTGATGGCCCACATAGAATCCCACCAGATCTTTTGTGACGGTTTATATAGACTTTGGTATAGTATTCTCTGCCAAATAACACATGACAATCATGATCAATTGATCAAACACCTCTATAAATATAGAAAATTATAGTTTGTTACTTTCTATTATGTAACATATTTTGCTTTTAGTTAAATCCCGTAGGTAACATAACGTATTTTGTTGTTTTCAAATTTCAAGTATTAGCACCTTTTGAATTGTAGAAACTTATTACGATCAAGAAATTTGAATTATTGGAATTATTCTCATTTTGTTTAGAGCGCAAAAATGGTAATATTTTTTTTTTATCAAAGCAAAATATTCATTTGCAGCAATTTAAGAGTATGCTTAATGCATTAAATCACAATATTATTAATTATATTGATGCATTTCCAAATTATGTCATCCAAATCAACACAAAGCCTGTTTAATTGCTTCCTATTTTCATAATTAGATGTTAGTTGTGTGTATTCAACTCTCAATATGAAAATTGGAAATAAAGAGTGAAACATTTATTAAATTTTAATTTATTCAGAATAACTTAAAAGAATAATAAGCATGCACAACTCCAAGATCAAACTATTTCGATATTCAATGTTTGAAGTCACTTTTGTGTTTAAATTTTTAGAATAATTATAAAAATCCCCTCTTAAATATTATTCTTATAAGTCTCCACTACATAACAGAAAATACATTATAATTATTATTTCTCCTTCTTAACCGCTCTCTTACAAGTTTACACTACATGACAAAAAAAAAATCATTTATCTCCCTTTTCTTTTCTCTTGGCATTTTTTTTCTCCTTCTGTTCTCACTGCTTCCGTCTACCAAATCTTTATATTAGAACAAGAAGATCTATATATGATAACAAGAAAGTTTTATATTATAAACTGTAAGTCTCAATATTAAAAACTGCAAGTTGTATAAGAACCTGGAACTCTCTATATTAAAATTTGCAAGTCTTTATATTAGAATCCTCAAATCTGTACATTATAAAACAATTATTTATATCGGAACCTGCAAGTCTCAACTATTTGAAAGTTGGAACCAACGAGTATTTATATTGAAATTTTTTAATATAAATACTTTAGTCCTAAATGTAAAGACACGCAGGAGAACATACAAAACATACATAGCAGATCGAAACTGAAATGAACATAGCAGAGTATTAATTATTTTGTCTTCTAGTGTGGACGTAAGGGGCTGTTACTAAGTCCCAAATTTTTAATCCTTTAAAATTAAGTGCGCTTTGGTGAAACTTGATTTTAGTAACGGGAATAATAAGTTTATAATGTTTGAACCCTTACAGAAAATATGGATTGACAATATAATATTTATTTATTTATATTAGATCATTGCGTATGAAATAAATCCGAGTTCATAAGACCTCCAATATCTTAGGTTTGACTAACAACTTTATTTATTTATAACAATGCGCTATCAATCATAAGTTTCAATTAGATTATTATTATTATCATTTATTATTATTGTTATTTATTTATTTTTGAAAACGATAGTAATTTTCTTGATAATTTTATTTCCTATAAAGCCTTTCATGAAACTTATTATATTTTTATTTATTATATATTTTTGATAATCTGGGTACACCTGCGTACTACTGCTAGTGATGATTGGTAGAGAATTGAAAAAGTAAAACTATTATATATTATTATAGATAAAATGCATGTAATTGATGGAGTTGGATGCACTGAATACTTCGGTAGAGTATGCAAGTTTTTGCCTATATTTTTTTGATATCAGTCAATATATCAAGCAAAACAAAATTACAATTCAAAGTTCTTCTCGAAATAAAAAGTAAAAACCTTGGTTAAATAAATAAGAAAAACCATGGCATATAACAACAATATTTATTGGCAAAATGTATTTATCACTGGGATAATCAACCAATAATCTCTTTAATTAAATGTACTTATATTGTCTCGCTAAAACGTTGATAAATATTTAGTATATTTTGCATTCATTACATCAGCGTCAACTCAAACAAAATGTGAAAAAAGAGAAATATGTTACAGACGGAATGTTTGAAACATGAAAATAACTTTTTTTAATAATTTTCTTACATAATCACTTGTTTAGTCAACCATCATAGTTACTAAGTTAAACCCTCATATTATCATATATTACAACAAAATGTGATGATTGAACATGAAAAGAACTTCAAATCTTAATCTTAAATACATTAAAAAATATTTGTGCTGTCATTTCATAATTTATTTCACAATTACACAAATGGGCCGCTACAAATTTTTAAAGGAAAGTAATAAAAACAGGCCTTTACTAAACCTGGCCTCATTTGTCAAACATCCGAAGGCACAGGAAGCGGGATCAGTATCCTCTGCATCCATTTTTTATGGGTGCTCTCCGCACGTACTAATTAGGACCGTCCGATTAGATCTGGACGCTTGACCGTCAATTATATTATTTAGGGGGCTTTTGTATTTTAAAATCACATCCATTCAAATATAATCGGACGATCTGAATTAGTGGTTGCAGAGAGCACCCATTTTTATGGGTGCAGAGGATATTGTTTGAAGAAGCGCTTCTCTTACAAGAGAAACCTAGAAACCTCGCAAGAGATGCAAGCACAGTTATAGTTGCAAAAAAGTAAAAGAGGAGGGACTCCGACGAAAAAAATGTTTCGCCGGATGTTTTCTCGCCTCAGCCATCTCCGCCCCTTGCTCATCTCCCAAAGAATTGGCACTTTTGCATCCACACCCTCTTTTCCTTCGTATTCCGATTTCACCCCATTGCCTCGTTCCTCGACAAACCGCCAGGTTTCTCCGCCGTGCTTTGCTCCATTGTCTCGCTCCTTCGCCTCCTCTAGTAAGATTCCATCTATTGCTCTTTGTGTGATTTTTATTCTCTTTTATGTGGATTGTTAGTTTATTTTGTCTAATTTCTTCTTCTTTTTGGTGAATTAGGCAGTTCTAACTTAGAAATTATCGGGTCTGCTGATAGTTTTAAAGAGTTGCACCAGAAGGCTCTAGGTTAGTATTATTATGTTTCATTTGGTGTTGGTATATGTTTGTTATAGTTTGGAATTTGTTTATGATTGTAACAATTATCTAAACTGGTTACTTCATGTGCGCCAGATCTGTGTTGTTGCACGCTTAGTTAAAAATGTAGTGCAATTGCATTATTGTTGTTACAATAGTGCGAAAGTAACAAGACTGTTGTTTGTGATTGGTTCTGGTACTTGCTTGCTGCTTTTTTTTGCCAATACCATTAAGCATGTACTAGACTACTGGTACTGATCATGTGTGGTGGTGGTACAGTATAATAAACAGCGGCTACTATTATCACTTAGCATAGCTACTGCTATAGTAAACTAGTCATGATTCCTACCAATGGTCTAGTACACTGTTGGTATCTGTAAAAACTGGTAGTCTCAGAAAAAAAAAACAAAATGCAGAACAATGAAAGGATAAAATATGATTGAGTGTACAGTGCAGTTGGCAAATGACCAAATGAGCTGGCACTGAGTTTTGTTTTACCCTACTACAGCATTTTGTAGGAACTTCAGTCCTAATACTCACTAACACATCTAGAATTTAGCTTAACTCAGTAATTAAAGTATCAGTCAAAAAACAAAACTATAAACATAAATTATGGTGCTGACATTACCTTCTTTCTGATAATATTTATCAGTTTTACCTTGGCCTTTTGTTTGTCAGCATAAATCATAAACTTCCTTCAATCAATAATACCTTTTAGCTTTCAGATCACTTCCACTTTGTTAATAGAAATTTGTGCCAATTTCAATCTGAAGGTTTTTTCTCTCACAAACTTCATTCCAATATATTTTAATATGTAGTTCAGCTTTTACATCCATAGTTCATTTGTAAACGCCATAGTTTCATTCTAATTTGAAGAAACATTGATACTTCAGTTTACAAATTCAGTGTTGGACTATTGTTATTGATCTGTGGCAAAAGTTGTGCATATCTTACATGCTCTTAAGTGCAAACATTTTTCTTTTGTCAATTTTCCAGTTTCTCATGACAAATTAAGGCATCTCGAAGGCATCTAAAGTGGTAGCGCTTAACTAATGGCTTTATTTATGTTATGAATTTACAGAATAAACCAGCTTTGCCTTTATTATGGGTGTTTACCTTATTTTATTTTACATGCACAACTTGACCAAAAGAAAGACATAGATTGAACATAACTGGATTTAATTTCATGCTTATTTGTATCGTCAATTTACATTTGTGTACAAAATTGAAAAGTGGAGGTAAATTGCATAACTAAACCCAAATTTGAGGAAACGAGGACATTCTCATAGCAATTAACAACCCATTAATAGAAAATGCTTGAAATAGCTTATAGGTAACCAGAAATCAATCTAAAAGTTGCAACATAACTGGTCAAAAAGTCACAAAAGTGTGTTGTGATGTATTGGTAAATCATTTGACTGGAATGACATCTTCCTGATAGTGCTTTGCAATGTCTGCTTGCTATATGTAATATGGTCTCTAACACGTTAGTTTTGTTATTATCACTGCAAAGCATACGCATCTGGTAGTACACCAGCGTGTTCCTATTATGTACTTTTACAAATTGTATATGCAATATGGCCTCTAACACGTTAGTTTTGTTATCTTCACTGCAAATCATACGCATCTGGTAGTACACCAGCGTGTTCCTATAATCAGCCTTTACTGAAATTCTTAATTTGGAATTAGTGGAGTTGCACTGCTCTTGTTTCGTTTTCCATTTTAAATGCACAATCTCGTGTATATTTACTTGTGTTTTCTTTATGTGGTGTAGATGAGAAGCTTCCAACAATTTTCTATTTTACCGCGACTTGGTGTGGTCCATGTAAGTAAATTGAGCATTATTATTATCTATCTATCTATCTATCATTCATATCTTTGTTCATTTATTTATTTATGCACTATTTTTCATACATGAAAATTTCTTTAATGTCACTGCAAGAATCATATCTGGGTATCTCAATGGAGCAATGAAATTCCAATTGCAAGTTCATAATTCATAATAGTATCTTTTCTGCATATTCCTTCATCAATTTCTTCAAAACATGTCAACAGTTTTCCACATATCTCTCTGTTTCTTTCCATATCAACCACTAAAGGACATTTGGATTTAACTCCTTCAAAACTGGGAGCTTCTGCATTTTTTAAGTTTATTCTGGACTTTTTCCTGTTGTGTGGATTTTATGTTTACATAAAGTTCTCCTCTTCATAATTGTACACTAAGAAAATGAAAATTTTGAATATAAGGTTGATGTCATGAATTTTTCATTGACATGTTTTTGGACCTATGGTGAAGTTATGTCAGCTAGAGACATCTGCTGTTCTTTGGTACTTGCTAGCTTCACAAAGCTATCAATTTGCTATTTTGTAGGCTTATATGCAATATTCTATGAGGTTTTGCAAAGGTATTTATGAAATACTGATAAGTAATAACTCGTTAGATTTTATCCCCAAGTCCGGTTTTATTAATAATGTCAGGTTTAGGAAGGTTATCAGTTTGCAAGTGTAACTCTCTCTCTCTCTTTTGAGTTATCAGTCTTATGTGTTGTATTCCTGTGGAACATATGTTGAATATCTGTCTGATCTTTAATTTAAATATTGTTTATTATAGGCAGGGCAATATCACCATACATTGAACAGCTGAGCCATCAGTACCCAAATGTTACAATATACAAAGTTGATATCGACCAGGTACTTAATTTTGTTGTTTCGATCATCTCAAATTTGAATAATCCGAAATTGATCAAGTTCCAATAATGGAATGAAACGTCAGAGTTTTAATATGCAAATAACCCTCTTTGGCTAGTTAGAACTTGTATATCAATCAGACCCAACTCGCCCAAGTATGTATTGATTGGGCAGTGTGGGGCCTAATTGGACTCGATGTCTCAATGTGCTGAGCTGCAAGTAATTAAAGTGAATCATTGAAATAGGAAAGTTTGAGAAAACTTGTTGTCGTCTGATGTACAGTTCTCAGTGTTTTGTTTCGATATATTTTTCATTGTTTTAATCTGTGTAGGAGGGTCTTGGAGGCGCCCTCAATGATCTAAAGATATATTCCGTGGTATGCTTCTGCACATATTATTTATTGTTATTTTCTAATAGATTTTTTGGGGGGTTCACTATCCTGATAAGTGGTTATCATTCTGCAATCTGCAGCCAACATTCCATTTCCTCAAAAATGGTAAGAAGGCAAGTGAAGTAGTTGGTGCTGATGTCAGACAGCTCCAAAGTACCATGGAAGATCTCTACCAAGAATAAGAAAATAAATGTTGCTCTGGGTGCGAAGTACATTTCTTGTCTTAAAGGGATCTTGCATGGACCAAACACATTTCTTCGTATTGGCACCGTTGGTTAGTTTTCTCAAAGCTTGGTACCAAATAAGTGTCTATAAAACCTGTAGGATTTTATGTGGGAATCGATTCAAATCCCGTTTTTTTTTTTCTTTTTGGCTGATTGATTGTAATCATTGCAAGAGGGAAATATCATGCATGGACACTTCTCATGAGATTGTATAAGAGTACCTGGTTCAAACCAATTCTGTTTCTGTGTGGAGCTTGACTGCATTGTCTCACTCGTCTCACTTATATGGTTGATCCAATTCTTTGGATGAGAAAGAAGTCTTCTTTATTTATTGGCTAACTGCATATTTCATAATGTTTAGGTCTTGTACCTTGTATATGCTATCATAATGCGATAGAGTAAAAAAAAAGGTATGGATTTAATAATTTCTCTAATTAGTAAAAAAAATCATACGGAATATCAAAGCTATTTGAATATATTGAAGTTAGAACAATATTTTAAATTAAAAAGATGTAAATATGTAATGTGCCGCAAAATGCCCTCTTCAATAGAAGCCCAATATGGCCTTAACCATCTAGGGAAAGCCCAATATGTCCTTAATCCATGGTTTAAACAAGGTTTTTTTTCTTGTGCTTGTTTTATCCGGTCGGACGTTGCTACAGTTTTTATTTTATTTTATTGTGACTCCTTATTTTACCTATCACTTATAATCGATAAATATATTATGTGATTCAAAATGATACATATTTTTAAAAACAATTATCTTATAAGTATATTTTTCGAAAAAAAAATAAATACATAATTATTTTTGAATTATTTTTAAGGGGTGCAACTGATCTCTGCATGTATTTGACTCCGCCATTGCTTTTGACATACTCCAAAAAAAAAGGCTCCTACATGTCGCAAGTGATTGGTGGAATAGAAAGTAGAAACATCATAAATTTTTGCTTATCCAAATGTTAAAATATATATATCATCACTAGAGGTGTCAAACGTGGGTAACGATCACGGCATTGCACTTGATCGTTCCCAGTTTCATCTATGGGATAATAGAGATTATTTTTTTGTTACTCGTTTCGTTAAATCAAACTGTATAGAATTTCGTTGTGTTTCGTTTCGTTTAAATAAAAAGACGTAATATGCTCTGCTCGAATTCTGTTGCATTTCTTTTCAATTGGTTGCTTAGTACAAAGATAATATAATAATATTAATGATAATAATATATATATATAATATCAAATTGTTAATTACATTGCAAATTTCGTTGCTCAGTCATATGGAACAATGTATTTCAAAATTTCATCTATATGATTTATACCAAAATGCCCAATTTTTTTATCTAAATATAATCTGACTCATGAATTAAAATATTAATATTTTTATTAATAAAAATTGAGAACTAAAGGAGCGGATGAAATGAAAAATGAAAGTTTTTAATGCACGAAGTTGTCGACAATTCAGTGCTTTTTCAATTACACGAAATTGCCAATTTCGTGTATTTCTATTTTTCAAACTTTCACGTCACTCTTTCTTTCCGGTTATAATTTATTTATTATATTTCTAATATTAAAAAAATATATTTTGTTTCACTGTGGGGCCCAGATGAATTAATATTTCTTTTTCCTCTTGATAGAAAGCTAGCTCCGAGAACCAATCATATTAAATGACTTAAAATGTCTAGTAATTTTTTCGATCCGTGGCAATTGGATCCAAATTCGTTCGGATCACGGATCGGATCGAGATGGGTTAACGGTTGGAACGGGTCAAGGAGTTAGTATGATCCGAATTAGGTTGTATTTTTTTTTTCTTTTCGAGTGACTGTAATCTTTGCTAGGAGTCTAGGACTTATCGGACTGGTGGATTCAAGAGTTGCTTGAATTAGGAGCGAATCATACATAGGGTTCTCAAAACGGGGCGGGTCGGGTATCCGTGGATCCGATCCGTCCGGATCCACGGATCCACGGGTACGGCAGATCCACGGGTACGACGGGGCGGGTATGCACGGGTCCGAATCCAAAACCCCCAATTCGATCCGTGATAAACCCGGGCGGGTCCAGACGGGTCGGGCACGGGTCCGGGCGGGTCGGGTCGGATCCGTCCAACTTTTTGAATTTTTTTCGATTTTTTTTTTGAATTTTTTAATTTAAAATTGTACATTATTTTAATATATATATATATATTTTTTCCAATTTTTCTGATTTTTTTTTTGAATTTTTTTGTATTTTTTTGAATTTTTGCATGGATCTACGGGTCCACGGGTCGGGCACGGGCGGGTCTTGGGACGGGTCAGGCACGGGTCTACACGAGCACGGGTTTAGACGGATTTGGAGGATTTGGAGCCAACCCGATCCGTGATAGATCCGTGGATCCGGGATCCGGACGGATCCGGGCACGAGTACGAATCGGGCACGGGTCGGACACGGGTGGGTCCACGAGCGGGTAGACCCGCCCGGATTTTTTTAAAACCCTAATCATACATACCTAAAAACACAATGTTCGAATTAAATATATTTTACAAAAAGATCATTCAAAATAATATTTGCATGCATGTACGGTGCTTTGTTAGGTTTGTAGCTTAATTAATATTTAATAATAATAATAAAGACATATTTGAGCTTTGTTAGGTTTGTAGCTTAAAAACACAATGCTTAAATTAAATATCAAGTGTTCGATAAATGAAGCAGAATTATTAACTTCGAAGGTCATTTTTTTTAAGAATAGATGGGTGGTCTTTTTTTCTCAAATATTATTAAAGTGATCTAGAGTTCTCTAAAGATCTTTGATTTTTAATGAATTTTGAACTCGGGACCCAACTTGAACTTTGAAGGCCATTGTAAAAAATATGAAGTGACGCTTGATGAAGCGCTCTGTTATCGTTTCTTGATATCCCCACACTCTCGTTTTCTTCGACTTCCTCGACTAATTAGAACCAAATACATCATATTTTTGCTTATTTTCATACTCTCGAAAGGGTTGAGCGGGTTTAGAGAGAGGCGGGGCAAAGCAGATTACGAGTTAGGATGATCCGAATTTAAGTGGTTTTGGGTTGGATTAACCCTTTGAATTTTCTCGAATCGAATTGGATTGGATGAATTTTGTCAAATCACTACTGCATGCTTCCATTCGTATGAATCTATGTATCGAGTATAATTAATTTAGAGCTGAAAAATCAATATTGTAATCGATCTCTCCATCGATCCCAACATGAGGGATCTAGATGGGTTCAGTTTACATATTGTTTTGTTATTATGCATGATGTTTTTGTTATTATGCACCTAATTGACTGCACTCTCAACTGAAAACAAAGATCGATATGCTCATCAATGCGGATTGGACGAATCCAGTTTCATTCAATTTGAAACTTGTTTAGTTATCATGCATGCTATTTTGATTATTATGCACATTATTTTTGTTATTTTGCATGTAATTAATATGCAAAATAATATGAATAACATGGATAATAGCACATTTGTCTAATATAATTGACATGCATAATTATAATCTGAATATAAATATTATGAAATGCATAATAACACAAATAACATACATAATAATGCAATTAACATGCACAAATCGAATTACTTAAGTATGCATATTATTTGAATTGTTATACATATTGTTAGATTCATAATAACAAAAACTACATGCATAATAAACGAAATAACATGCATAATAACAACAATAATTTTTCGTCAGAAATAAACTAGACGCGTACAGTGTCCATCGATGACGGAACCCTAACATACACATTATTTTCCTAGTTAATTAACTATTACATAGTTTAAAGTTAATATATTATAAATTGATCAGCTCCCAGTGCGACATGTGCAATTCGAATCGGACCTTTCGGATAGAAACGTTACTACAACATGTCGAGAAAGAATGTTCAAAAAAATAAGAATTATATTTAAAATTCTGCTTTCAAACATTTGATAGTCATTGCTCTATTTTTCTGCGTTCAGCGTTCAGACTAAACGCATGCGTTCACGCTGAAAAAACAAAACGACAAAAATGATTAAGTATGATGCAAAAAATTCAAATCTGCTTTCAGGCAACACTGTAAACGACACGTCTGGACGCACGTTCAGACGTGAACACATATTTCAAACATCCTTGGTATTTTTTTGCTTAGTAAAGTCGAGTGATCTCTATTTCTGAACGCTTGCGTCTAGAAAATATTCCTGAACGTTGAACGCATAAAAATAGAGTCATGATTGTCAAGTGTTTAAAAGCAGGATCATAAATGTAATTCTTATTTTTTTAAGAATCAGACAGAAAAAATTCCTTATATTAGACATAGTTCGAGTTCCTTATATTGTCAAATGTTTTGTGCCGCGAATGAAATATAGCGCAACGAAAAATTAGTTCAGATGAATTACAAAGAGGTTGAGATTTGAAGACAAATTAGATGGTTCAAACATTCATCTAATACTTTGTTGTGCGCGCCACTACTGACAATAAAAATTTCAAATAAATAAATAAAAATTCTTAAAATAAAAAATTTATAAAGATATTCTTCAAATTATTGATTATTGTGTTTTAAATCTAGTGCAATTTAATTGTCATTTCATTAATTTTTTACGGAACTTTAATTATTAATCATAAAAAAGTTGCATAAAATTTGATTGTCTTTGATAGAGCACAATTAATCTATAAGTTCAAGAATATGTTGACATTTTTTTTAATTTTTAGATTTTTTTATTCATTTATTTAAAAAATTATTTTCAAAATTGTCAAAATAATTTATTATCAAGACAAAATAGTATTCGGAGTTCACGCTATAATAAAGGTCGAATATTATTTACGAGAAACGTACACTCTATCATCAAGATAATTTATTCAAATTTTATTTGTCACAAAATTGAAAATTTTTCTTTGTAGAATTAAAACATCAAATATACATAATCCATTGCAAATAGTTTCTAAAGTAAGGATTGTAGGAGAAAAACCAGCAGGAGACACAGAACTGACAATTTTTGGTGGTCAGACAGCGGGGTCAATAGCAAAATTTTCCATTCAAAAGCAACCTTTTTCATCCTAAATTTTTTTTGGCAGGCTGCCTCTGGCAGCCGTTATGGCTGTATGCGTGGAACCAGATCTGGTGTTCTGCGGGACGGTGTAGCGCAGCATATGAATTGTTTGAATTTTACTAATTACATCAAGATTCATGCCAAAGTATAAAAATAAAAGATGGAAATAAAAGAAAGAAAAAATAAAAAGCAAACAGAAGAGTTGTTTGTCTGATTTGGCTAAATCTCCTCAATTCATGCCAGGGTTCTTTGGAATTACAAGTTAAAGAGTGATAAGATCTCGTCAGGAATTCCTGTGAAATAAATTGTCTGTTGTAATATTCTCATTTTATTTTGTTGAAATAATCTTACAATACGAAAATATGTATTTTTCATGTCATTCATCATATCAAAAGTCATGAAATATGTTTCAATGTTTGCATGATCAAATGTAGTGAGATCTTGTAATGGATCGAACGATCGGTGAGAAAATAACGACGTCGTGTGCTATAGAGATCAATTGGTATCTCTCTATTTTGAGAATTCACATTCTATTTCGTTATACTAAATAGTGATCCGATGATTTTAATTACATCTAAATTATCTGTGCGAATTTCAATATAATATGAATTAGTATACGATGATTTTATTATATCGAAATTATCTGTGCGAATTTCAATATAATATGAATTATTGATGATTATTTCGTATTACGAATTATCCATCAGATATGAATTTCTATTTTCAAATAAGAATTGCATGATTGATTTTGGTGTGGTCACAGAAAATAAAAAAAAGTTGCCTCCATTGCTTGTAATTAATTCATACATGATTGAAAGGAATCTCTGCACTCAGGAGTCGCTGTGGTCACTCATTTCAAAATTTCAATTATTTCCTCCTTTTTTACTGAAATTTACATTGACCCTGCTCTGCTCAGAAACGGTTCCGATTTTTTTAGTATTAGAAATTTAATAAATAAATTATAAATATAAAGAAAGATATATTTGAAAGTTCGGAAAACAGAAAAGACCGAAATTGTGAATATTGTTCAATACATTTTATTTGTTGCTTTTGGAATTTTTTTCTTGCATAACCTTAAAAAAGTAAGTTCACATTTATGGCCCTGACAATGATGATTCTATTTTTTAGCGCTAATATTCATATGTGTTATCTAGTCGCATTTGTTCAGAAATTCACACAGACACCAAAAAAAGATTCCAAGTACTTGTGTATATTGCATTCAGACTTTTCATTCAGAAGTATTTTCTGAACTCTACGTTCAGGCGCATCATTCAGACTCAAGATTCACATTTGCAACTTTACTTACGATTTTTTTTGTAGAGAATTTAGATTTCTGAACGCATGTGTCTAGATATCACATGTGAACGTGAACACTTATAAATAAGATCATCATTGTCAAAGATTTGAATCCAGGATCATAAGTGTTATTCCTATTTTTTTCTAGGTCAGGCATAAAAAAATTCACCTTTTGTACGTTGAATATTTTACTATTAAAAATATCAAAATTTTAATTCTAGTTGGGTTATATTTAGGTAATTGTTTGTAACAACTTCAGTTGCGTTCATCGAGATTGTAATTAGTTTTTCTATCGTCGCAAGCCACCGAACTGTAATATTCGAGTCTACTCCACCTTGTCAAGTCTGATTTGTGATCGGAGGAATAAGCGATTCAAAATTAATTATGACGCAAACTCATGATAAAAAAATACTAATTAAGACATACGTTGAAGGTGAAGTCATATTTAAGACGCACATTCCTCCGATCACAAATCAAATTGGACCCGATAACAATAGATTAAAATATCTACAGCTCGATGGCTTGCGACGATAAAAAACTAATTACATTCCCGACGAGCGTAGCCGAAGTTGTTGTAAAGAAAATTAAGTATGATTAGTATTTTTTTACTACAAACTTCGACTACGCTCGTCGAGACTATAATTAATTTTTTTATTGACGCAAGCCATCAAGTTGTAGATATTCGAATCTGCTTTTATTGCGTCGAATTTGATTTGCAATAAGAGGAACATGCATCTTAACTTATGTCTTAATTAGTATTTTTTTATCACGAGCTTGCGTCCGAATCAATTTTGAATCGCTTGTTTCTCCGATCACAAATCATACTTGACGCATCGAAGTAGACTCGAATATTTACAGCTTGAAGTTGTTACAACTGAATTTGTTATAAAAAAAATACCTAAATAACATTCAACTTGGAATTAAATTATTAATTTTTTTAATAATAAATATTCAACACACAAAAGGGTGAATTTTTTTATGCCTGACCTATAAAATAAGAATAATACTTATGACTCTGGATATAAATCTTTGACAACGATGATCATATTTTTTAATGATTATGTTCAGATGTGTTAACTTGATGCATGCGTTCAGAAATTCAAATTATCAACTAAAAAAATTCGTAAGTAAAGTTGTAACTTTGAATCCAAAATTTGAATGTTGCGTCTGAACGTAGAGTTTAGAAAACAATTATGAATGCTATTAATGCAGTGTTCACAACTACTTAGAAACTTTTTCTCTCTCTCGATTTACGAACACATGCGACTATATAACACTAAACGTGAGTGTAAAAAATATAATCATCGTTGTCAAAGATTTAAAATTAGAACCATAAATGTAATTCTTATTTTTTTAGAATCATGCAAAGAAAAAATTCTAAAACCAACAAATGAAATGAATTGACCCGTGTCGCGAAAATCGATCATTTAAATTTTTTAATTGATCGGAGTTGCTCCTTTACTGTTTTCGAACTTTCAAAACGATCTTTCTTTATATTTATAATTTATTTATTAAATTTTTAATACTAAAAAAATTGGGAAGCAGTTTAATTACTCCTATTTCATGTACTATTGTCGTTACTATTTAATGATCCTATTTATCCTTCTACATTACAAATGCTGTTGTATTCCTTCATGTATCAGTCTGACATTTCAAATTCAAAGCACTGTGGAAATAGTCATCCAAACAGTATTACTAATACTAGCACACCACGAGGAACAATCAATTGGTCCCTTCTTCGTTTGTTTTTTTCCCTACTTTTTTCTTTTTCTTTTATATATAGTTTATGTATCCCATCATCCGGCAATGTTTTACAAAAAATTTAGCATATATCACATTGGCAATTTTCAAATTTGTATATCCAAACATATATCAATGTATGCTTATCAAATTTTCTAACTAAGCATAGCAAAAATGAAAAGAATAACAACAACAATTATAACAAGAACATATCACAAATACTCTGTCCAACATAACAAATAATATAAAATTCGACCATAGTCATTACAATAAAATTAAGATATCTTACTTTGACTAATTACACTGACAAACATAGCAAATCGCACGTACGAACAAAATAAAGAGAGCAAGTGAAAACAATACAGGAAGCTATACTAAAAGAGAGAAGAAGAGACAAATGATCACTCATTTGACTCACACATCTCGATATCTCCATCATTGTTTCTAGCTTCACTCGCATTGGTCGCCTCTTCGGCTTCGCCTTTATCTTCATGCTCTTCTTCTTCACCACCTTGGATCTTGCTCAATTCATTGGTTGGTCTCTTCCTTCTCTTTCCTCGATCCAATTCGGAACTCCAATGGTGCACCACTCAGGCATTGAGAGCTACGTGTGATTGATAGAATGACTTATAGTGATCTCGAAATCAATCGAAGAACTCATTGTTAGCTGTCTCCATAGTAAGTTGCCGTTGTTCGATTCGACAATTTTGAGCTTCGATTCGATTATTTTGAACTTGTAGTTGGTTTAAGGTGGCAAGAATGACTTGGTAATCAGCTTAGTTTGAGGGTATCGGAGGTGGAACTTAAGAATTTAAGGGTTCATCTAGAGAGAAAATAGGTTGATCTTGAACTTGAGAAGGATTTGAATCGACATATTGATTAATTTTGGCACCCGATAACTTAATCAATTTGTTCATTGGATTGATTTGGTTGATTCTACGAATATCCGCATCCGTATCAACAAGGACCCAATCAATTGAAATCATACGATCCAAAAAATTAATTGGTGAGTAAGTTCGAGGTATTTCAAAAGACGAATACCATGAGCCTTGATAATTTTGTGAACGAGATGTGCATAAAGTAGGTTCTTGAAAGAATCAATATAGACACCTTTTATGTACCTACAGTAGGGAAAGTCTAAAGAGCCGGGCCTAGAGGGCCTACGAAAGGGACAGGTAAGGGCCGAGTCTAAAGATGGCTTAATAGGGGCCGGATAATAAGAATTTTGTTCTAAGGAAATAGGTCTGGCCCCTCTAAGGTCCGACCCTTATTAGGCTCTCGAGGTTGCAAAGAGCCGGATCAGGGCCGGGTAATAAGAGTTTTGGTCTCTCTTTTTTTATTTTTTTTTTAATTGTGAAAGAGTTGATAAGGATCTGAGGGGCTGGTGTGGATAAGAGTTGCAAAGGGCGGATCAGGGCCGGATAAATAGAGATCTGTATTTTTGGAATAAGGCCCGACTCTTCTAAAATCCGGCCCTTTTTTCAAAATCTTACTAAAGGCCGAATCAGAATCGAAACTGACATAAACTTTACAGGAGTCGAGGCGGAGGGGAATGACTTATGACATATTACTAATCTACAGATAATATATATACGGTATGAGCCTATATATTAACACAGAAACAGAAAGAATCGAACCACCTACAGTTTGCAGTTTTAAACTTAAATTTTGAAACTGCATGGTAAAGAGGAGATGAAGTAATTTAGTTGTGTAAAATAAAATTTTAAATTTTGGGATGGAGAGACAGAGAGACAGAAAGGGGTAGGGGAGGGTTACCACGCGTCACATCCCCAGGTATGGTCCCTCCAGAAAATCTGCGAACATCACGTGAGCCCACATGAATATCACATGAAATCCATCATCTATAGAGCCCACAAACCACTATCAAAACCTACCATCTCCACATGGGCTACCTCCTCCACCAATCACCAATCACCAATCACCATTACAAATTATGTACTTTTCTGAAACTTTTTAAAGTATGAAATATATGTGATATGTATTATATTACCTGAGTAAGGTGTGGATAATTTCAAGAAAAGACATGAAGATTAGACGGCTATGAGGAGGGTATACTATTGCAAGTGTTGTATACAGTGTATAGAATCGACAAGGATCCCAAACAATGGGGAACTTCGGCTTTGGGTCAAAGAAAGGCATTCAAAATCAGGGTTTCAAGGACACAAATATAAAATAAGTGGAGCCCAAAATACTAGTGCTTTTTTGGGCTTAACTGAAAGAAAGATTTAGGTCCAATGAAATGAAACCAGTGCATATCAAATGCCTAATATATATATATATATATACAATACAAAGCAAAGCATGTCCATGTGAATAAAGATAAAGATAAAGATAGTGTTGTATTGTCACAAATCATTCAAACATCATATATAACAAGACCATTGTTTCTTTAACGGTATGGTTTCATGGATACATCCTACATGACATTGCAATTGACTTCATGTTTGTTTGTTTAGAAATTGAGCGATCAACCCCACATTTCACATTTGGAAGTTTCAAATCAAATCCATACCTCTTGTTTGTGATGCATTTAAGGAGTTAAATGTGGACATGATGGATATTACTTTTAATGAAAAAAAGTCAAGATTTTCTTTCTGTAACTTACTAGAAAGCAGAGGAGTTGTTTTATATTTATGAATTATGATTTGAATGATTTATTATATAATTTCGTTCATTTTAGTTTCTTATTATTTATTAATTTTTTCAGTTGTGAATTTGAATTGTGGAACTCTATATTCAAATATATCAAAAGCTCTAAATTATTTGTAACCTCGATAATTATCGTGTAACACTAACACTACTACAAAAAATGCATTATCTCCGGTTTTTTTACCGACATAGTAGGAGGCACTAAAAGTATTAAAAATCGGAGATAAAATCTTAACTTTTAAAAACTATGACCGATAATATCTCTAGACTCCTTGATAAATTAATATTCCCCCATATGATTAATGATTCATCCTCACAATTTACATTGAAATCAATAAAAAATGAGTCTTTTAATATCACAATTTCAATTTTCAACTTCATATAATAGTACTTACGAATAATTGACAAGGATGGATATATACTATTTGAGTATCATCATTTCTTTGAGATACTTATCACATATGTTATTATGGATAATTGTAATATATTTGCTAGGTATCAATTAAAATTTATGAAATTAAAAAAATATAGTTTTTTATTAAAGAAACTTATCCGAGTATTTCATATAAAAATATGAGTATGGTGGCAATTATTTGAAATAACACTGTATTTTGGGTGCTATTTAGTGTCTAACATTGATGGATGGCATTAAGTTATGATTAGAATAAGACTGAGCCTGAGTTAGACCTAACTTTAGTTTACAATAAGGGAGTTGATATAATTAATTTCTTTGAAACTCTTTAAATAAATCTAATGGTAATCTCAAATTATCTTTATTTCTAAAAACTCTTGAATTTTCTAAATAATTATCATGTTGGGTTTATAAAAGTAATCTTACTTTCTAAACTTACACATTGCTGAAACTAAAATTAGAGTTTTTTAATTATCACATCAACAAAACTACGACAAACAATTTTTTTTTCTGGCACATTTATATCTGGTGCGTTTATTTCTGCCGATTTCTTTTCAGCGCCTCTATTCGCTTTTTAGCAATGGATGTATTATTTTGTGTAAAAAATAACACACAATTTTTCTAGGATAGTACCAGCGTTGCTGGAGACCGATCAATTTTAGCGAATTATTAAGTCACGTCAGAGTTTATAAATTTTGAAGCAAAATTGCTAAATAAAAACCCATCTACATCTCAAATTGATTTAAAAATTGCCACATTAAATTAGAAACTCTAAGAATTTTAGAGACGAAGATGCTCTCATGTGTGAATTGATGAGTTCTGAGATTCTGTGCTTAGAATTTTATTTTTAAATTTTCCTTGCTTGAATTCGTGTCCCATCAATTACAACTTCCTCAAAATGATTAATGATATATTATGCATTAGAAAGATTAAGTTATGATATAGCAACTGGAGTGTAATTTTACATGCATCCAAAAATTCTCCAAAATTTTTACCAACACATTCTTTCTTTTTAAATGATAATATGCATGCCTCTAACCAATATACGAGAAAATTAGAGAACCAGCCTCCACAAATTTTGTTAGATTTAAAAGCAAAGTCCATTCTTTAAAAAAATTGGTAATGTGTGGTGCAAGCTAGGGTTTTAATAACGGGGCGGGTCGGGTACCCGTGGATCCGACCCGTTCGGATCCACGAATCCACGGATCCACGGGTACGACGGGTCCACGGGTACGACGGGGCAGATATGCACGGGTCCGAACCCAAAACCCCCAATCCGATTCGTGATAAACCCGGGCGGGTCCAGACGGATCGGGTCGGATCCGTCCAACTTTTCAATTTTTTTTGAATTTTTTTGAATTTTTGAATTTAAAACCGCACATTATTTTAATATATATATATTTTTTCAAATTTTTCTGAATTTTTTTTGTATTTTTTTAATTTTTGCACGGATCCACGGGTCGGGTACGGGCGGGTCTTGAAACGAGTCAGACACAGGTCTAGACGGGCACGATTTGGAGGGTTTGGAGTCAACCCGACCCGTGCTAAATCCGTGGATCCGGAATCCACGGATCAGATCGGATCCGGACACGGACGGATCCACGGGCAGGTAGACCCGCCCGGATTTTTTTTAAACGCTAGTGCAAGCCTCTACAATGCATGAAAGAATAAATTTAAAATCAATCCGAATTGCTTTGTTACTGATGACTATAGTATCACTGTATCAGGCTATCAGCCACAGTAAATTGACTATAGTAAAATTTTCATTAATAGTTTTTTTTTACAATTCAGTTCTATGTATCAATGAAGCATAATGCATCGCATCTTATACATACAGCTATGTTCAAAACAAGGCATGTGAGAAATATTATTAGAAAATTACCTTTTTTGTACCTTTTCTTACCTGTTGTTGTATGTTTTTGTTTGTTTTTCTCTCTATATTTACTGTATGATATTTGACATTGCTGTGTTTATATTCAAAAAGTGGGTTTGTTTCAATCTTCTCATTTCTAGCGATGTTCCCCTAATTTCAATCTCTTCTGGCTTTAACCTCCGATAGGTAATATAAACGGTCGAGCGTTGATCTTTAATCTGAGTGTACAGATTAAGCTGCGTAGAGAGAGCACAAAACAATGAGCGCAGAGAATACGGTTCCTATTCACAATCCAATGTAAAAAATAAATGAAGAAAAATAAAACGAAGAAAAAATAGCACTGTGTTTAAGTGTTTGGAAAGAGATAAGGGTTGGGCTAATTTGGGTTAGGCCCATGCATAGTAGAATATTTTCGCTAGGAAATAAAATAATCACCAAAATTCCAAGTGACCAAAATCAAATATTTTTAAACATGTCAGCTATTATGATACCATGGGGAAAATATTGAATACATATCAACTAAATTTTAATTTTAATTATAATATAAATTCTGTTAATAACCAATGGTATTACATTAATTTATAATTTCTTTGTATATTTTGACAAATAATGTAATATATATTTCTAGCTAACAAATGTATGAAATAATAGATGATACTAAGTTGCGTGATTTTGAAATCACAATTGATCTACGAAGTTTAGAAATAAAGTGTCTATAATATTTTTATTTTTAATAGTTTTTTTCCCATTAATTTAAATTTATTGTACATTTTATTGGCAATACTATGAAGATAACATTTATATTTTGATTCCTCTGTTAGAAAAAAAGATTGCGGTTAATTTGCCTTCTTTATGGGAACAAATATACGACTACAAGAGATGCACTCCGCGCATTACATTGTTGTCTATTTTCTTTCCTGAATATATAATTCATACAAATTGTGCTCATTAAAAAGTTACTTGAATGAAAATGAATAAGGTCATAAATACAATGTTTTTTTATTTGGCACATCTTAGTTATCTCAATTCAATGACCCCTTTGTCTCATTTCGTGTAGAATCGGACTTTGTTTGAGTTATTAATTTTGATGTTTATAATATTTGAGTCAGATCGAGTTCAGATTGATACGAATCGATGGAATAGAAAATTTATTCGATTTGAATAAGAATTTTTTTTCTTTTAATATATATATACTAGTATCGTGCTCGTGCGATGCAACATGTTTGTTTTAATTTGATTATTTTGTTAACATGCATAATAACTCAACTAAATGTGCATAATAACATCGATATCGATAGTCGATACAAATGTGATATCTACATAACATTATCCTATTGACAAATCAGTCTTTGTTAGTTTGTTAGTTAGAAAGCTCATAGCTCCCTTTTGTGAGAATTAATGTTTGCTCATTAGTAGTAGCATCTATTAATGAACCATCATCAAAGAGACAAAGAGACAAAGGAGCATTAATTGCACCTTTTACAACTCTAGCCTATATATTAGGCGAGAAACCTTAAATGAAACCGTGCGTTAAGAGTTATCAAGTCTTCAACAGTCTCATCTATAGGGAATTCTTTAGATCATTAATTAAGAGGCAAGGACTGTTTTGTGTTGTCAATTCCGATCTTTAGATACACACTATTAGTGATTTTTTTTTGGAGCTGATACGTAGATATCATATTTAATATCAATTATTGATATCGATTTTATTATGCACTTTTAGTTGAGTTATCATGCACATTATTTGAGTTATTATGTATGTTATTTTTTTTATAATGAAATAGTTATACATGTTGTCGATTTATTATGCACCTTTAGTTGAGTTATCGTGCACATTATTTGAGTTATTATGCATGCTATTTTCTGTAATGAAATAGTTATACATCTTATTTTTTGTATTGAAATAGTTATGGTATAACATGCATAATAACTCAAATAATGTGCATTATAACTCAACTAAATGTGCATAATAAAACGATATCAATAGTTGGTATCAAATGTGGTATCTACGAAACATTATCTTTTTTTTATGTATGATTAATTTTGAAATATTGTTGGGGTCAGGTCAATTGACAAATTAATCCAAATTTTCTACCGTAACTTTTTTTTTGTATTGACATCTGAATTGATCTGAACTGTCGTATTTGAATCAGAGCATTGATTTTACTGATTGGACATCGTTTTTACTATAGAAGATATATCTTTTTTTTTTTATTGATTTTACTATAGCGGACAAATATATATGATTTATTAATACACCAGTTTTTGATTCCTCAATTTAGCACACTCAGATAAGGATAATGATAATTTAATAAGGACGATGCTATATTGGACACTGACCATAAAATTATGTTTAAAAACGGTATGTTGTTATAATTTCGATATTTATTGCGCAAGTGTTATATCGTTCTAGTTACACATAATCGAATCGATAAACTGATGGTATATAGAAAAGTTACTATGACAGTTTTTTTTCAATATATAGGGTACAATATTTCAATCATCTATCACTAAATTCTTCTTAACGAGAAAATTTATGTTCATGAAAAATTGCTATTTGATCTTCACTTCTTGCACAAGGTGTTTCTATTTTATTTGCTAGAACTTTCTCTCTCACAAAGTAGTAATTCACTTCTGTAAGCTTTGTTCGCTCACTTTCGTCTTTCTCACTTCTATAGCAATTTTATCTGAACTCTTCTTTCTTTCAGTCTTTCTTTGTCTCTGTCTTTATCTTTCTATTCCTTTTCTTTCTACCCTTTTTTATTTTGATGAAGATAATCATATATATGTAAGCAAGCTTAGAACAAGAGTCATGATTGATTCTGTTCCCAGTTGTTCCACTGTCACTGGAGGCGACGACAAAATTCTGAACGACGATCTCTTCACCATGTCTCACAAAAAACCTGTGTACGATAGAGTAATCATCAAATATACGAGTCTGATGGCAATATGCTAGAATTTCTTATCTCAAGTGAGACAATAGTACAGATCCATTTTGGAAACCGGGTGAGGGATTCGTCGAACAAGACATCGACTCAACAGTCTCACAAGTCACAAGGCAGAAATGACGAGAACATGAGTGTTGTACAAGACAAAGAGACAAAGTGACAGAGGGAAAGATGGGAGGAAATTGCGAGAAAGACGAAAGTGAGCGACGCTTAGGATTTTCCACCTATATATATCTAATGCCTCTTTTTCTCCGCCAGAACTCTACGATATAAACGAAATAAATGAAACAGTAGAAGTATGTTTCATTTCTGTTTCATTTTATCAAATGAAACTAGGTTTTCTGTTGTTGTTGTTTCGTCGGTCCAAACGAAATGGAGTTAGATGTCGTTGTTGTTTCTTTCGGCCCATACACGATCCAACGTAAAAAAACGGCCCAACTTACATCCCTATTTATAGGATTCTAGATGCATTCAACCTTTTTTAAACTTAACAAACTTTTTATATTGTGCATGATCATCGAATTTTTTTGTTTTTTATTTTATAATTTACATATAAGACCTTAAAAGTACAATATTAAAAAATCGATTTATAATTTTTAAACTTAAGATCATCGAATTTTTTTGTTTTTTATTTTATATTTTTTTTGTTTTTTATTTTATTACAAAATAATTTCCTATAATTGCTAAAATTCCAACAAAATATTATATACTCTATGATAAAATCGATTATTTTTTAAAATTTATAAAATGATTTAGTAATTTCAATTTTATATTCATTATTGAAGATCTATATGTTTATTTTGGTAGATATTATAAAAATATCATTATTTTGTATTCATTTTCATTATTTTCACATTTGACAAATGCACAATGGTATAAGTATCTAAAATACAAGCAATTGAACCGACTGACCCGACGGTCCAACCAGTAAATCATTGACCCAACATCTTACCGAGTTGATCTCCTGTCCTATTTTTAAAACATTGGTTTCATAAACTTCTCCAATTCACAATTAGATTCTTTATGTAATAAATGTTTTTTCGGGTGGGTTCATGCGGGTACACTTGTGCGTACAAATACCCAAAAAATATGTCAAAATGTCAAATCCAAATTAAGATCATCATTCTTTGAAACACTAAATAATATGTCATCCAATAGCTCTCACAATACACTACCTACAAAAATACATAAATACAAAAGTTAGTATTTCTAAGTAGTTGTCTAGTGATAATAAAACAAGTGGCCCATATACTCTCTATGTACTTTAAATGGTCCTTACCTCAGTTTTTGTACATTTTTTCTGCTTCACTTAACCTCATCTCAATTTCTTTGTGCCTTAATTAAACTTCATGAACTCTCTTTTCACTCCCACTCTGTATTATCTTAGCTCTCGCAAGGAGTTACCTACAAAAATATAAATATAATATGAGTTGGGCTATGGTGTTTCATGAAGTACAAATTTTTTTGTGCTTCGCATATATATCTCGAATTTTAAAGTCCGAACGAGCGATCCAAACCGTTGAACATTATCTTCATGTTGAAATCTCCTTGGAAATCGAATTTTACATTTTTTAGAATTTTTTTACTATTTTTTTGATCGATAGAAAAGTTGTTGATTAAATAATTTCTGGGTCATCCATTATGAGTGATTTTTCACATCTGTAAAAATAGCAAAAAAATTTAAAAAAATGTAAAATTTGGTTTTCAAAGAGATATCAATATAGAGATCATGTTCAATGGTTTGGATCGGTCGTATGAACTTTGAAATTCGAGATATACATGCGATGCACAAAAAAGATTTTGTACTTCGCGGAACACCATAGTCTCACTCAATATAATATATAATAATAAAACAAGTTGACTATTTGCTTTCTATATACTTTAAAGGATCCTTAAGCTCCTTAAACAAGTAAGCTAAACAATATAGTAAATGTCAAAGGAAAAATAAATTAAATAACCTCTTATTTAGAGTGAAACACATGAGTTCCATCAAATGCTATATCTACAAAAGTGTTGTAAAATGATTTTTAATTAGCATATCTATACACAAAGAGAAGAAAGCTTGTTAGGCCAACAATAACCTAACCTAAACCCCAGCAACAAACTTAGCAAGTATAAACTCATAACAGCAAGTCTAAATTCATAACACCAAGTATAAATCCATAACAACGTATAAACTCATAACAACAAGTATAAACTCATAACTTTTACCAACTATAAACCAATAACAACAAGTATAAATTCATACTTTTAGCAAGTATAAAACCACAACAGGAGGTATAATCTCATAACAACAAGTACAAATTCATAACAACAAGTATAATTTCATATCAGCAAGCGTTAACAAATAAAAAAAATAACAAAATATTTGACAAAACAAAAAATTACCTTATAGAAGAGAAGGCGTCGGCGTGGGAGTAAAACATGAGAGACCTGCA